>JAAAKG020025020.1:0-20027 GCA_010014905.2 Druon quercuslanigerum | reverse complement strand
CTTGCCGTCCCGGCAGTACTCTATTCATTTGGAGTGGTTTCATGGACGAAGAACGAGCTCAGATCCCTTGATATCGGCACACGAAAGGCTATGCATATAAAAAAGCGAGCATCTTAAGTCTTCTGTTCCACGACTCTACATCTCACGCTTTCAAGGTGGTCGAAGAATATTGAATATAGAATGTCTTCACAACAGCAATATTTTGAGTACAGCGCATAGAGTCGCAAATGGAAGAGATCCTGTTTTTAAAATGGTCAGGAAGCATGAAAAACAGGGCAAAGGAGCCTTTCTCTTCAAAGCAGCGGAGGAGGCTACTGAAACACTTGAACTCAATTTCAGTATCAGGCGTGAGCAGAATGCATCAAATATTCTCTATCTCGGGTACGCACTCCTGAAAGCCCAGATTCAGAATGCACGGGCGAAAAACTTCCAGGAACAGCTCCTCGATAAGAGGATGCACAGCATCTTCCACAAAAACGTGGAGGAACAGTCAATGGCGTGTGAGCCAACTTTTGCTTTCCATAAATTACGCGGGTTGAAGTCGGGCACGGAGGGTTTCATTTTTGCATGTCAAGATGGTGTCATTTCCACCTTAACATACCGTCGCTACATTTTGAGCCAAGACATTACCGATGATAGCTGCAGGGCGTGCCATGCACAGCCCGAGCATCTATGCCACATACTATATAGTTGTCCAACTCATGCGTGAAGGACCTACATCCAAAGGCACAATGCGGTACTAAGACTGCTTTATTACCATCTCTGTCACTCTTACGTCATTAACCTTAATATTGCTCCGTTAAACGGTCCTAAGGAAATAATCAATTGTCGAGAATGACAAGTGCCGCATATACTGAAAGTTTACGTTCTAGACAAATTTTTTTGCTGCACACACGAGGCCTGGCATAGATCTCCTTGACTTCGACAAGCGAACCATGTTCGTTATCGAATTTTCGGCACCAGCTGACAAAGACATCATAACCAAAGAGAATGAAAAGAAAGAGTTGCGACGATTGTACCGGGAATATTCTGTTAAATTAATCCTCCTTATCATCGGCGCTCTTGGAGGTGTCAAGCTTTCACTGGTTAATAGCCTAAAAAGCATCCCTGCATGTGAAAAATATGCTAAAACACTTGCGAAGAAAATGCAGAACGCGGTCGTCCTTGGGTCGCTCCGTGTCCTCAGGGTGTAAATTTGTTCACCTGTAGTAATATTGAGATTTTCAATTAAAGTTTTAATTCTTCACTATTCCTTAACAGAAATAATTTTTAATTTAACCATACAATGATACAATGATCTTAATATAAATGCGTTTATACACCAAGATCTTAAAATTTGATCATTGTAATGATGCTACCAACGAACGAATAAAAACACCACTCTTTCTCCTTTGCACAATTCCTCCCGGAACCGCTTTCACATTATCACAGGGGGTGCCTTTCTTTAGATGTGCCTCGGCTTTCCTCTTTTGTCCTTGCTTGGGCTTCCTCTACAGGTCTGGGCTTCATATTAGACCTGCCCAGCTACATAAGTAGCTTGTGCATCCGGGAGGCTTCTTTAGCGAGGCTGCCTCCCTACACGCCAAGCACCTCATCGTCCCCGGTAGATGATCTGTCCAGGGCTTCTCTTCTTTTACGGCACAGAGGTTGCACTGGGGCGTACTTTCGCACGCCGCAGCCTTATGGCCCTCTTTTCTATATCTCTAGCAGGAGTTTGCTCGGTCAGGGCCCCCGCAACCGGCTGCCATGTGGCCGAAGCCAAAGCAGCGGTAGTAACGTACCCTTTCCATCTTCTTATGTACGCGACAGGACACCCACTCCACCTTCAGGTGTCCCACGCGGATCAGTCTCGCCGCGAACTCTTCTGTCAGCTCGACGAAAGCGCTCAAATTGCCTTTGAAGGGTCGGTAGTTGGATCGAGGTCCAAGACCTCAACCTCGGTACGGGTCACCAGCTCGCGCACGTTAACCCCCTCAACAACCGCTTCCATAATGGCTGCTTAAAACTCGGCTCTGCCTTTCGTTGCAGGACTGAGTTCCACAAGGACATCTTCGCTTCTAGTCTGCCTGACCCCCCTGACTTGCACGCCAAGGGCGTCAGACCTAACTTTCAGCTTGAGGTCCTTGAAGACCTCCACGTAGCTCAGACCCTCAACCGTTTTGAGAAGAATATCCTCGGGTCGTGCTCGCCTCTGCATCCTCCTCTGCCTCTCAGTATTACTGGATGCAGACTCCTCCTTTCTTTCCACCTTCTTGGGGGTCGAGGTTACTGCAGCAACCTCGCAAGTCTTCTGCTACATGATGATTGGCTTGGAAGAGCTCACGTCCGCTGTACTCGGGGTGGTCTCCCTCTCTCTTTTCCTATTGTAAGAAGTGGCTTGTACTCTTTCTACCCTTAGCCTTCTTTTTTCTGGACATCACACTCACCCTGGGAGTTTTCCCAACATGTTCAATGAGGTCCCTATAGAGCGTTTCGCTCGTAATGGAACGATCGCGCAGTTTCTTCACCAATTACTCCGTGTCTTTCAAGCCTTCTCTAATTGGAAGTCAAATGTTGGTCTTTGTGTTGCAGAAATCCCATGGTTCCTTTATTTGCTCCTCTAAATCGATGAGAAGATGATGCTGCTCCATGAGTGTCACCTCCATCTCTGCTACGTCCCTCTTATTGACAAAATTCTACCCTTCCTCCGTCATGTCCAAAGACCACACAACTCCTCACACACACTTCTGTTTTTTCTTTCTTTGTTATTCTCCATGCTGCTCCCACGAGAAGCAAGGAAAATAGTAGTCCACAACCGCAGAGCCGCGCACGCGGAGATAAGGTCTAAATACTCTAAGAGGCGACCTGGTATCCTAGAGACACCGTTTGGAACAGCATACCCTGGTGTCATTTAGTCATTCACCTAGTCTGTTAAATCCGCGAGGCGTGTTTATTTCCGTCTTACCCTCTGTTTCCAGAGAGCAATCCCCTATCCGCCACCTAGGAACGCGACACACGTATGGGTTAGTGACACGAGCCCAGTATATGCTTGTCACGCATATATACATATACGCTGGATTCACACATGGGCGCATAATCCATCGGGATAGGGCAAATAAGCCGTACTTCGGCTTCCATTTTCTATTGATTACCTAACATATGCCTGCTCTGACCTACCAATGTGTTACTCGTCGGCCTTCAAACATCTTAGCGGGGCATATTTAGCTACTTTTGGTCAATCCTTCCACCCTTAACTGCACGCATCGTCCTCATCAGCGAATATAGTGTCAAGCAACGAGCTCGTCTGCCTTCGGTAGCTTAGGGCTTGTGTTTTGACGTAGGTTGATACCCTGTCCCACCATTCTTGGCTTTGAAGCATTACCTCAACAACATTCTCCGGCGTTACTTGTACTATTTCGCTTTCTAGCCTGTGTTTGAGTTCGGTCCAGCGTTTACACTCGAAGAAAGTGTGGTTCACGTCGTGGGTATCCGCTCCGCAATACCCACATTTTGGGCAGCTGACTGTTCCTCTCTTCTGAAAGTAGTTACATCTTCATGATGGCTGCTCTGGCTTCGTCTTTTGCTGTAGCTTTTGTCACCTCCGTCCACCTATGAAAGATTTTCTTCTTCTCTTGGGCCAGAAGATTGATCGGTATCGTCCCAGCAATTACAAGAATCACTGATTCGGATACCGATAGATAAGACCACATGATTCTAAGTTCGCCTCTGTGCTGCACCGCTACTAAGCGTCTTCCGTATGTTTGCTTCTAAAACGCGTCTGCTTATATTTCAGCTTCGTTGTGAATTAATGACTGGGCCACTGAAATTAGTAGCCGACGCTTGCTGGGTCTCGGGCCATTTATGTTAACCATAAGCCTGCTTAACGCCGCCGTGACCACCGCTGCCTTGTTTGCTGCTTGCTTTACTTGTTCTCCGATAGAGAGCCTATTATCCATCTATATTTCCAGATGTCTAATAGATGGTTCTCTGCCGGTCCAACCTGCATCGCTATGTGCATGGGAATATACTTCCTCGTTACTATCACCAACTCCGTTTTTTCCGTAGCCAGATCTAGTCCGTGTTCGTCCATCCACCTGCATGCACGTTGCATCACCTGGTTTAGCTTCCATTGCAGTTCCTCGATAGATCCTGTCGCAATTACTGCTAAGATGTCAGATATGTGTCTTCTAGCATATCTAGCCTCAGAATGTCATCGAAAGACACATTTCAGAGATCAGGGCCCAGTATTAGTCGCCGAGCTGCTCCAGCGGTTATCTGCTTACTTCTGCCGCATGAGTCATGAGGTACTCTATTGTGCTAAAACCCTCTAGTACCTTAATTATCTCGGACCACCCTGCCGAATTGAAGGCATTTCGCACATCCAGCGTTGCCAGCACGACAATCTTTCTGATCGTGAATCGTCATTTCCTAAATCCATTCTGTCTATCTGAGAGATATCCCGCTGCGTAATCGGCTGCCAGCAAGCAAGGCTTTAACAACTTTTCCAAGAGTTTCCCGGTGGTATTCAACATGCACAGTACTCTATACACTAAAGGGGAATTCGGATCTCCTTTCCCTTTGCTTATTGAGACTAACCTTTGGACTTTCCACTGTTTGTAGAACAGTCCAGCTCTCAGGCAGCAGTTCATCATGTTGAGAAGCATCTGCGGGCAAACGCGTGCTACAATTTTTAGAACTTCTGCTGGAATCCCGTTGCGTCCTGGTGCTTTCCTGCTTTGCAGAAAGGTCGCAGCTGCTGTCATTTCTTCCTCGCTGAAGAGTAGTATCTCCGTTGCAGGGGTTCTGTAGCTGTCTCTCCTCATTGTCGGATGTGTCGGGAAGAGTACGTCGGTAATATTCCTCATTATTTCCGCTCCCATGGATGCAATCGCTGAGAGGGCTCCGAGCTTCCCTGTCACAATTTTGTAACCCAGACCCCAAGGTTCATTATCAACTTCCTGTGACATTGAAACGTATGTAATGGTGGTCGCTTCCCGTAAAATCCTCTAGGAACTCCCAGTTCTCGATAAGGTGAGCCATTCCCTGCGAGGCTAGTGTGATGCCTCGGATCGTACCTACGTTACCTGCTTGTCTGAAAGTTAGCGTTTTGCCGGTATTTAAGACAAGCAGACCCCGTCTAGCAGTCATCTCTAGCTTTTCCCGCGATTTTGATCTCGGCATTCCGCATTCTACCACTTTAGCGTTAAACTCTCCTGCCGCTATGACTCTTTCCTCTGCATCCGTCTGCTGAGTCCAATTTCGCTCTTCTTGCAGTACCTCAGTTGAATCTATAAACTGTGGGATACCAGACTTGATATCCGTGTTGACATTTTTTGCTTTTCAGTTGCTTGCAGCATGACAGCCAATAAGCCTAGCATTTCCGTCAGTACTGGGTCAATTTTTGATTCCGTTCTATCTTTATTCGCTTTAGCTGCGAGAGACATCTCCTTTAACGCAGGCTCCTTCGTTGGGGTAGAACCTAACCCGTAACCGAAAGGGTTACACATATCTGAAGAATGTATAGTTATTACGTGAAACAAGTACGAATTGAAGGAAAATCGATGATTGCGTGCACATCCATTAACTAAATAGAGGGGATGAACGATTCTGATGCATGGAGAGACCCAACTGATACGAGAACGCATCGACAAAGATTACTCAACGCTCGATATCGGCCACGACAGGTGGTTTTGTCAGGAAGGGCTCTTCAGCATTTTCAGCCAGCTTCGAATCGGTGATAGGTCGAGAAATTGATACGACGACCAGTCATTGTTTACAATTCACATAAATATTTACATAAATTTACATAAATATAGGAAAAAGAACTTTTCAAGTTCAAGTTTCAAGTTTACTTTTCAAGATTGCATTTAAACTTTAATTAACTCTTCTCTATTTATCAACGATATGTTTTTTGTTTTTAATTCCTAATTAAAGTTATGAAAGTAAAATCATATAACTTCCTTATACTTTTCAGCATTAGTTTTTAACTTCCAAGCCATAACTGCAACTTTAGAATATTGCGTCATGCACACCTTCGAATATGTATCCTCATACTAACATGTAATTCCCAGAAATTCCCTCTTTAATATCTACTTATCATCTATTAATAGACTTTAAACAAACACATGCATCTGGCGAGATAAGGACCAGACAGCCAAGGAGTGGGGGTAGGCGCCAGACGTCTGGCAAATTCCGAGAAGTGAGGGTATACTGGCGGGTGAGCCGTAGTTGCTCCTTACTACTGATACATATGGAATTGATAGATTTATATTCAGCATAAAGAAACTAAAAAATATTAACAAATTGCTTCCACTTTGCATTCCTTCGACATTTTCAATTCGTTTTTGATTTAAGAAAGCACATTAACTACAGAATCAAATTTATGCTTAGATAGACGATAAAATTCAAATTAAAAAATTAAGGATATTTTAGAAGCTGCTCGACGTATGATCAATTGAAATTCTAAAAAGTTTTAAAACTTTTTAAAGAGCATATTTTTTTTAAACTTAGTTAGCTTGCGAGCGTAACCAATATATGAATCAATCCGTTTCAAATTAAATGATCATAATGGAGGTCCCGATGCACAATTTTTAGTCATTGTATTGTTTTCTATTTCCAAGGTTTTTTTTTTGAACTCACCCTATATTGCCTATAAATTTTGAAGCTTCTGAGATTCGCTAACTAGATGGCACTCTTAATACAAATTTTTGAATTAACCAGTTTTTTTATTTAATATTTATATATTATTTTAAATATCTATATCTAATCTGCAGAAATAATATGAGCTTTTCTCACATACAAAATTTGCGCAGAAAAATATGTATGACTTGGAAAATTCTAAAATAAAAGGTTTCTTCTGCAGGATGCAGGAAGTAACAGCTTAGACACTACATGGAATAAAACGAGAGACGAAAGTGCATCATCTTGGTTCTACAACAGTGCTGGCTGGGGAGACCGAAAGTGAATTATGTGAGCAATCTCTGAATATGAACCTGATACATATCATCGACAACAGTATTGGTAAAGGAAGTAAAATTTTCACCGAACAGTGTTCAAAATATGTCGATGTAAAGTATTATCTAGATAAGACGAAGGAACTGGATAAATTGTTGTGAGTCGACTGGACTAGACGAAATATAATCGTCTTCCCTGAGACCATTCTAAAGTATAAGAAGTATATTACGGGGTTTAACTATATCCTCGCAATAATGTGGAGACAAATTATAACAAAGATATTTAATTTTGAATAGTTTCATATTATAAATAAAATACCTGCTTCATAATTTTGTTTCAAGTCAATCGCAGTATCGAAGTCATTCGCATTTCTATAGGGGTGATACTGAAAATGTATTCCTCAAGAATCTCTACAGAGAAGGATACTTAAAACTGCGATAAATATCGTTTAAATTGTGCTCAAGTTTCATAAACAATTTGAAATTAAACATATTTTTGAAAGGATCATTAAATAATGTAAGCCGTCTTTCAGAGAATATTAACATAATCCAATTTATGGATAAAAAACCAAAAATCAACACAATTCATCTATATAAACTTTCTGTGGAAAAATTATTTTGTAATTAAGTTCAACCTTTTTTCTATTTATCCAGCGTTGTGCATGAGTCAAATTGAACTTACTGTAATCCGATTCGACTCAACTGAGAATGAAGTCTAATTTTTCGACACCGCATAATGTGATAGAAACCAAAATTCCTCGGCAAAACTCAGAAAGTAAATACTTTTCTCCTAAATTTTATACTAATGAATTTTTGGGCTTGCTTATTACTAAAATAAACTTTAAAATTGTAGAAAATCCATATCAAAAATGGTATAAATTTGAATGCAAAATATGGTGCTCTTCTCCTAAATTAATTACGGATAGGTTTTTGAAGTAGCTGATCAGGAAAATGAACTCAAAAATTTAAAATTCAAGAAGGCAGATTCAAAAAGGAGGATTTATTGACCTAAAAAGGAGTACTTTTCGCTAAACTTAGTAATGAGGGAGTTTCTGAGGTCTCTGTTCACGAAAATGACTTTAAAAGATAAAAATTCAAAATGGCTTTCTATGTATAGATGCGTTATTTGTTTTGTTTCTTTATAGTTTTTTGCACAAAAAACAGTTGAAGACTTTGCCGGCTTTCGCTAGATCAGAAACTAACCTGAGGATCGCATTGTTCCAGATTTGAGCGTACAAACACCATCTATAGACAATTTCTTAGTATTATGAAAAATTTAGATTTTGGAGTTTTTATCCGGGAATTTTGGATAAAGACCCACTGTGCACCGACTCAAGTTTAACTTGAGTGGGATTTTTCGAAACCGACTCCAGTTATGATTGAATAAAGTTTTTTATAATTGTATATCAGATCGCTTTGCTGGCCTGGATTTAATTAACTTCACTAAAGTGGTTTTTGAAAAAATACTAAACAAACTGAACGCATATTTACATAATTGATTTATTGAAGTTGAAACCAGAATTTTCATAATCGCCAAAAAATTTTTATCTCTTAGAATAATATTTCATTTTGTATAGTGAAGACGGCATAGATTTAAAATAGTTAAATTAAAAAGAGATCTTTAAAATTCTACACCATGCACATATACCTATAAAATAAAACATTATTTATCTGTTAAAAATTTACTGCTTTCGGAAATTTGAGAAATCGGGTGACGAATAATGTAAATTTTGTAAGTTTAATAATTTAGTAGTTTTGTCAATTATTTAATTCTGAATTTTCCTAGTAAACCTAATATAAAAGAGTCAATGGTAAGGAATAGGAAAATTGAGGTTATTTTTTGTGGGTAAAACAAAATTAGTAGTACATTGTTGCTAAGATATTTTACACTACTACAATGATTTATTCTTCATTCCTCTTCCTTATTCCTTCTCTTTTCCATCGTACCTGCCACTCCATTCACCCATGCTACTGCCCTTGTGTCCCCCCTTTCACGCATCAATACCTCCATGCTTATCCCACTTCTTTCCACCTCTTCACACTCCTCCAACCTGTGCGTCCATAACTCACACATAGTTTTCGTTAAACGTTGACTTCCTTATTCTCTCCTCCCCTTCTGCCTTCTCTCTTTCCATGCCATTCTTTCTAACTATCTCATATGCCTTCCTTCCCTGCTCGTGTGTCCTTCTCACTTCATCAATCTGCAATCCATTCGTTATAAAATACCTTTCGCCTTCCACACGCATCTTCCAATCCCTTTATCTGTTCTTCTTCTCCCACCAACACTCCTGAATCAACTTACTTCCCCCTCTTACAAGAATTTTTTCTCATATTTACACGCTCGTCTCCCCGTTATAATCCCTAAACTCGTCCTTCTGGTATCCCTCCTGACAATATAGTTAGGCGTATTGCTTGCCAATCCCACTGTCCACTTTACATCCCTCTCCTCAATCCTCTTTATCTCCTCACTTACATTCCACCCCTAAACCTCCACTCCATACAATAAGACACTCGTCACTAGAAAATAGAATAATTTTATTCTCCTTACATAACCATCTACGAACAACCTCTTTCCCAGCCCCCACACCTGCCTGATCACCACATCTGCACTTCTCGCTCCCTTTTATACGACCACCCACTCCCCCATTCCTCTAAAACAGGAAGCGCAGGTACATAAACTCTTTTACCTGCTGTACCGCCTTTTCATTCTGCTTTTACTCCTCTCCATTATCTCTCCCACCTTCTTTCCGAAACACCATAACCTTTGACTTTACCGCATTTAACTCTAACCTACTTTTATCAAGTATCTTGTCAAGCTTTTTATCATCTCCTTTAAATCCTCCTCTCTCTTTTTGCTTTTCTCCACTTCCCTCTCTTCCGTCGTCTAGCACAACCTCCTGAAATATTGTTGATAGTACTCCTTCTCTGCCTAAATCCCGCCTGCGTCTTCAGCAGTATTCCTTTCCCCTCAATATCCTTGCGCAGCCCATTTGCAGACACCATCGCGTATACTTTGTACGCCGTATTCACTAGCGTAATTCTTCTCTAATTTGCCTACCTTTCCCTATATCCTTGTATATACAGTAGTACGGTCAACCCCTCCCTCCACCCTGGTAGGAATCCCTTCCCCTCCATACTCTTTTCACTAACCCCTTCAGCTTCTCTCTTGCCTGTTGTGTGCCAGACAACCACGCTTCGTTCTTTAACTCGTCCAGCCCTGATGCCTTAGATCTAAAATAACTTGACATCGAGTTATAAATTTTCTCAGGAGAAGCCTCTCAATTAGGCCCTTAAAGATCATCGACCAGAGTAATGTATTCTGTAGATCGCCCAATTCTGAGACGAAACTGTCTATGTAAAAGTTTTTCTTCGGTCAAAACAACTATACCAACAGATTTTCTTCCATCGGAGAAGCTCTACTGGATCGGCAAGCTAAAAATATAATGAGATCACATAGAAAGAACTTGATATGTAGTTCGGTGACGCACCAAGGTCATATTTACTATCATATTACTATACTATCAAATTGTGCTGTCATAAGGTGAAATCCCTTCCTGCTCTAAGCTTCGTCCTAACAGTTTTCAAGGTCGATATTTCAGCAGATATAATTAAATCAACAAGCATCCCGCGACTGAACATCCAGCCAAAATAAGCATTCTGCTCGCAGACATCTACCTTTCACCCAAGCGGATCCAACAGTATACTGTTAATTAAAGTCACTCACGCATAAGTTTCTGACTACGTCCATATTTGGCTTAACGACGTTGAACCAGATCTTGAACAAAACTGCTCACTCAGACTAAAACCAATCCCATCCTTCAGCACCCAAGACACATTGTTTGGTCAATCCGGAATAGGCGTTCGCCAGTCAGGATGGGAATAATGAACGCAGCCACCGTGCAATTGAAAATACACACGGCAAGAACGTCGTTTAAAGATCAAAACTGAAGGGCACCGCTGACTGTAGGCATCCCACCCATCAATTCTCAGTGCGTAGTTGCCAAGCAATCCCCAGCGAAGTCAAAGTGGATTTCGCACCGGCGCGGAGTCTACTCTAGACGACGGCCGATGAGCGCCATCAAATCCATCATAAAGATCAACATCAACATAGTCCAACGGTTAAAAAAAATTGTTCGCGAACTTCACAAAGAAACGTAATTAAGGTTTCAACATGAAATCAGTTTAAACTAGAAAGACCCGAGGCGCCTCTTTCAAGGAAAACATATTAGCTACTCGCAGGTATACGCATGAATCCAAAAGCATGATCAGTAGGTACCTCGCGGACAGCCTGTTTCTACTTTCTCGCTGTGCATTCGCGAGAAAATGAGCCTCAAGCCGCTTCAGCTTTTTGTCGAAGTATACTTGAGAAATCCCGCTGCCACTTGCTGGCCTCAGACAACTGGTCAATTTTCGAATAGAACTTAAACTAATCAAATTTCATATCTCACTATTAAGCAGACGTCTGCTCACTTTGACTGTTTACGGCCCGGGATACTCACCTGTAACCCCTTTTAGTATTAATCAAACTCCTTTGATTGTCATTGACTGGTTTCGTTCAATGAAATCTTTCGAAGCGTACATCTACCATTACACTTCAACTTTTACCCAGGTTTCCTGGCAATCGCCTGACAGTGGTAATCTAAAATCGTGCATGGTCAACCCTGTCATCTGGCAGCATCACATATGCTGACTTTGGACTTTTGAAGTCGACTTGAAGTATACTTTTTTATTCGGTTTTTCATCTTTCGACGACCGGACGACTGGTGTGTAGTGTTTAGTAATTTAGCCATGGGTCCTATTCCCGTATGGATTTTTTTTTTAGAAATTTAAACCTAAACCCAATTAAGATGCAATGATTACCAAAATGTTCTTTGCTTTAACAGTAGCACAATGACGTCCATCAGTGTCTGGACGAGACATGTGTTTTGAGAAGAAAGAATTCAAGTATTAATAATTGCCTGACAATTTGAGAAATACGCGAAATTTCCATGCGATCAAAAAGTATATAAAGTATATTGTCAAAAATAGACAGACAAGTTGTCTAAATATACATTAACTATTTTTAATGACACTATTTTAATTGCCTTCATCTCAGGCTAAGGTAAAATTAACACTGAAACAAATTTGAACATTTATTTTTTGCTTTTAAGACTAATCAGCAAGTTTTGATAATTACTCCAAATTGGATATTTTTCGAAATTCATCAAAGGCGCTGTAAAGATACAAACTTTAAAACAGTTTTTAAAAAATCCGGCATGGGTCGACAAAATTCAAAGTCCAATATAAAGTTGAAAGTCGAGTTTTTATTGTGTCTTTCCATCCCTAACAGGTTCAGGCTATAACAGTCTAGCCAAGCACCTTAACCAGTTTGGCTGTGACCAGTCCATGACCAATACCGTAGCCAAATTTTTATGGTGTTTGGCATCATTTGCAGTCAATAGTCTCTAAGCTTCTTAACACAACGATGCCCTACGATGAGCCTCAAGTAGACCTACCTAGCCTATTAAAATGGACATCACTCCCAGTTTCAAGCTAACCTGTGGCTGATTACGGTAGGGCACACAAATGCAAACCCTTTTAGTTATATACACTGGTCTTTCTAGCTTGACATTCTAGCTTTGTGGCACTAGATCTTTTCATTCATTCGTTCATTGTTAGTCACTAGGGACTTTAGTACAGGAATACTAGTTACTAGTGCCATAAACCGCGCCTGTCAGCGGCTATTTCCTTCTTTTAGGGGCAATTTCAATTTATCCTCTTTATCTAATTTTTTGTCGCAGTTTCCGCTATAAAATTTCGGTACCACAAGGAACTTCTCATAAATTCACGTAACTGCTTACAATCCAGCACCAATACTAGTTTGGAGCAAGGCCTCATTATCTGGATAGTCCTTGGGTACAATTAGGCCCCTATTTTGGGTAAAATTGACAGCATTGTGACTGTGATTAAAACCTGGTCCTAGGGTGTTAGCCGATGTTTCCGCCACGGTCCTTGGAGACTAAGAGAAAGCAAGGACCACGCTTACTGCTTCTCCTTCACATTTCCCGAACACTTCGGGCAAACTTTTCTATAGTGTACTACTTGGTCGCAATTAAAATCTATAATCTCACTGGGATCCCTTAATTCCTTCGTGGGGCTATGTGTCCAACCACCGGCCTCAATGTTTGCCTTGCTATCGCTGTTCGATCTACGCTTTGAGG
Organism: Druon quercuslanigerum; assembly: GCA_010014905.2. Classification (NCBI taxonomy): domain Eukaryota; kingdom Metazoa; phylum Arthropoda; class Insecta; order Hymenoptera; family Cynipidae; genus Druon; species Druon quercuslanigerum. The sequence continues at coordinate 6,895 of JAAAKG020025020.1, read as the reverse complement.
AAGGAGTTCTCGGGAGGAGGTGAAGTCATTATTTTTTAGTGTACACGTTCCATTATTAGTTCGGTAAACGTTTATTGTTTAGCCTGCTGGCCTTAAAAAATTGGCTTGCTTAAACCTTCCTTGCTTCGCCTCGCCTCGCACGCATGTCGCTACTTTCTCGCTTTGCCTCGCAGTGCTAGACTCTGCATCCGCGACTAATCCCTAATAATTACCTACTATTTACACTATGTACAATTTTCTTACATCTACTTCCTCCCCTATATACAATCTTTCCTTCTCCAATCCTTTTCCTCCTTCCTTCTCTTATTCTCCATCTTACCCAACACCCCCTTCACCCACGCAACTCCCCTTTTGTCCCCTCTTTCATGCAACAATACCTCCATTCTTATCACACTCCTTTTTACAATTCACAATTCTTCTTCTCCCCAGAAAGACAGAAACTACTATAACCTTCAATTCATCCGCATCTCGTTCTTGCTATAAGTTCCTGACTTCCTTGCTCTCCTTTCTCACGCAAATATTGCGCTCTCTCCGTTGGCATGATCCACCCATAGTTCCCGCTAAACTTTGACTCTCTTATTCTCTCCTCTCCTGCTTCCTTCTCTCTGTCCATGGTGTTTCTTTTAACTGAATCATAAAGTTCTCTGAAAGATCTGTATTCAAAGCGACGGATTTACCTGCGGTATTCGGGTCGTAAGCACCTATGGACACAGTCTAATTGATCGACTACTGGATCTTCGTCTTAGAGCAAAGTTAAAAGAATTTGTGTGTTGGTCACTTGGGAATCAATTGACTCGTCTATGCCTTGAGTCCTCGCCTAAGTTTGCTCGACCTAAACTTTTTTCGAAACTTACCTTCCTACGGTCGTCGATTTTCGTTAAGAACCTGTCTGCGCTTCGATCGCTTTTACCGTTACCAACCCAAAACAATCTAGCCCAAATCTCTAATACCAAAATGATTTCTTTATGGTGTCTTGTTGGTATAAATTGTGTCCCTGTCTGAGGAATAATCACGAGTACTAATATCCTTAAAACCGATATTAATTCTTCGCGGTTTACTCTATGATACGGATTTAGTGGTGTTACGGAATAATCTACTGGGATTAGTTTTAGTTATCGGACCTTTCTATGTTACTCTTAGTTCGGCTTTTAGTGTTTGGCCATTTTCATTGTGTCTGAAAACGTTGGGTTTCAAAGGTTGTATAAGTGACCTAATGGGTTCCCAATTTTCAACTGTTTCGTTTTTCTCGAACGAATCTGCGTGTCCCGGTAAATTAAACGGATTCGGCAACCTTAAAATTTAAGCATAATTTAAAGACAGGTTAGTTGGGTTTAGCTAAGGAAAAAGTGTTGGTTTAGTACGAACAGTGAAAACTGTACTTAAAGAACTCAAGAACTCTCTTTTGTGAATACGGAACCACTTTAAGGCTAGGCCGTCGAGAAGGACCGGCATTGACATCAACACCTCCTCATCTGTCACCTGTGTGAGTCGATGCTAATATTCGATACGAGTTAGGAAAGTATCTGCACTCAAATGGGTACTTACGTCGAAGGTCAATTTCCAATTAGGAATATTTCTCATAAATCCCTATTACCACCCATACTCCAAAAATTAATATTCGTGGTCGATTTATCTCAAAGGACCGAGCAATCTGGGTCCGCGGGTGCCCTTAATTTTCTAGGGGACTTTCTCTTTGACAACGGAATAGCACACGAAATGGTGGCCGTAGGCCCGAGAAAGACCAGTGGACGAAGACGCGATGTATCCTCCAGATCGTAAGTGTCCTAAATGTCGATGTCCGGATTGGACTCAGCGAGCGTTCCTAAAGTTTCGGTGGAATCTGTAATCTCAAGGGGTCTGGAAATCTGTACTCCTCTGGTAACCTCTTTATACTCATTCGTAATTCAACCTCCCTATTCGCTAGTATCCGCAATGGGTTCCAATAGTGAACATTCGAGTAATAGAACGACAGGCCCAAATTAAATACTGGACGCGCGAAAGTGGTGGTTGTCTTGAGGATTGCTCCCCTTCCACCATTCATTGCAATATCAGCTAAGGTGGAGATTATGGCCATGATTCGCTGTCATAACAGGGGTTAGTGGGGTGTGTTGTTGTGGAAGGTGTTTGTCGAACATTCTGTTCAACCAACCTGTATCGGTATCTAGAGAGTATCGGTATCTAGAGAGGTCACCGAGCTCATATCCGGTTCACGTGGTAACCAACCGTAAGAAAACCCACAGTCCTCCTTAAATGCGAACATCACCCCTACGAAGTACCCTATACCTTTTTAAGTCCTCAATAATGCCCAGGAATAGTGTCTTGTCGGAAAATACTGACATATTCAATGAATACCAAGAAGCAAATTGAATGAATTTACTTATGTTTCTAAATAGTTTAAAAGATTTCAAAAATCCTGAAAAATCGACTTTTAACCCTTTTGAATAGTAAAAAAGTCCTTCAAAGGGATCTAAATTCCCTTTTAAGCTCGTAAGATCGGAAAGCATCGTCAACGAGTATACAAAAAGCTCGGACTTTAAACAATCTTTGAGTCCTTCCCTTAGCAATGCTGTGCTAGAAGTATATAAACACAGTGTAAATAATTTCTTGGGGAAGTTCCCCCAAACTTGTGTTTACGCTAATTTCCACATATTTTGTGGAATTTTCCCCAATGTTTAGTAGGAAAAATTCGTCCACATCTTTGTAGAATGTTAAATAAAAAGTGGTGAGTTTTCCCCAAGATTTGATGGGGAAAACTCCCTATGATATTATGTAATAATAACTAAACTTTCGGCATTTGTCTGAAATTTAAACAGGGAAAATTTCATAAAATTGGTGGATATTTGCCTAAAAGTGTGTAAAAATAGATATTCATTATTTAAGGAAATCTCCCTACAATTTTTTAGAATATTAAACAAAAATATAGAATTTTCCCCGATAATTGATGGGGAACATAGTCTATGCTTAAAATTTCAGGCATTTATTTAAGCTAAAATTCGCCAACATCTGTGGAATAATAAAAAAAAGTAGCAAGTTCAGCTCGACTGTAGCAATAGAAGAGCTTCGCTTTGAAGGAACCGTTAAGTGTCGACCTGGCGGATTTTTCTCATACTACTAGCTCAGAGCCGCAAGATTACAATGACGTTGGTAGCAACATCTGAACTTACCGTGCTGCAGTCTTTTACTAGTATACTGCTGTCAACTGATTGATGAAAACTTTGTTTCTTACCAATTTCAACTACCACAATGGTATACTTGTACATAAATGTTTCTAGAAATTCGTAATTTTTTTAAAAATACTGCCAAAAATAAGAATACGTCTTTTTTAGATTTCAATCATTATTTTTATAAACTTTCTTTTTTATACAAAATTATCAACGTAATAATTATTCACTAAAATTATTTGCTGTGCTAGTTTATCAATTATATAATGGCAAAATGTCTTTCAGAACATACAGTAACACTTCAAGAATTTTTAACAAATATACCTAATTTACGTGGGAAATCAAATATTAGTTTTTGAACAATTCACCAAAATTAGGGGGAATCACTGAATTCCCTAAATTGTAGGGAATATTTCAAAACTGTCGTATGAATTACCCCAAGTTTAAGAAAATTTCCCCAAATATTGGGAAAAATGATTTTTCCCAACGAAAGTGTGAATCCCGAACTTTTTACAGTGCAGTCCCAACACGGATATTACTCTGATTCTTCTCCCTTTACTCCAGAGCCTTCTCGCTTCGGTCCCCTGGAATTATGACTATTGTCGGTGATATAAGGTCAACAATATTCGACTGACAATATCCAATCAATCATGTTCGAGTGACAATATCCAATACATTTTCTTTCGGGAGTCTATTTCATTTCCGAGAAGATATTTTTCACCATCAACTCCAAAACATACATAATCATAATGGGGCAAAAATTTCAAATAATTTCTCTTACGCAACTCATTGCTCAAGTGAAAATTTCAGAAATTTTAAAAACGCAAAAGGTCTCTCTACAAAAATGTAACTTCCTTTTAACCGCACGTTGGGCGCCAATTTATGACCCGGGGTCTCTCAAATAATCATGCGGGTAACAAAAATCGAGAATTCCGAAGTTTGTGTTTATAATTCGCCAGTCATTATCGATTGTGGAAACTTAACAAGCAGGGACATTTCGCTTAGGTAAAAATTGTAAAAGAATAACTCAGGAGATGGGTTTACATGCAATAATGAGTAAGTTGAGATCAATCTAATGTTTAAAAAGATGACAGAGCTATTTATTCAAGGGATGGCGTTAAGAGATAAATTTTTTAACAATCGCATTCTTGATCGAGGAATAAAGTTATAATTTGAGTCAAGTGTAAAGCGTTCCGCACCATTATCATTCCCGAAATAATCCAGCAATTTACACGTAGTTTGATGGCTAATGATCTTATAGCAATGTTTGAGTATTCGCGCGGGAGAGTCTTTCCGCTCTAATACAAGATTCAACGAACTGCAGCACGGTAAAAAACGCAGTCGTGCCTTAAAACCAATAAGACACCCAAGCATAACGCAAAATACAAAGTTTGCGGTTGTGTGGTTCGTGATGCCAAATTCGTGTAACTATTGTAATAGGTTTTCTTGAGATGAAATAAGCCCTATCTCTTTATTAATGAGCAATCCAGGTGGAGAGGTTAGTAAGTTATGTCTCCCGATTTCTGTCAGCTAATAAGATGTACAGCACACTCGCGCAGAGTATCAGCACGGGGAAGTTGAAGATTGTTTATTTCCCCCGTGAGTAAGCTGGAATCTTCAAGGTAGGAATCTTGGATGCATTCGCATCATAGAGCGCTCCACTCTCGGTCTCTCTCTCTCTCTCTCTCTCTCTCTCTCTCTCTCTCTCTCATACTTCCTTCCTTTCTCGTCGTCGGCTATTCTGGCGCTGGACAGTGACGAGCCTAGGTTTACAAAACCCAAGTTACCTCGGAAAACCGGAAAACGAAGGAATTAATCTTTATATTTTTTTATATTAAAATTTCGTGAGTGCTCTGAGCTTCAAGTGCATCGATTGTATAAAAAACTACCCATGATGTTTAGGTAAGTCATAAATAAAATAAATACATGCATTCAGTGTTCTCTTAGGTTTAGAATTAAGTTTATCTGTTATGACATCATATACTATGTAGAATTCTAAATGTTTTCCTCCAGATGTCGATTACCTGCTTTTTGCATGTTTGGGTTCTGTTCAATATGTATCCAGGATCTCTGAAAACCTCAAAAAAATCTACAATCCACCCTCTGATCAGTAGTGGCGAGAGAGTTATTACCACTGCAGAAGCCGGGAAAGGTGATGGCCCAATCACGATTTTCTTCGTTGTAGAAGGATTGAGTGAGAGCCGCCAATGTAACATTCTATCAATATTTTCCTTACGAGGTATACAAGTTAAGAAGGAGAGGAGCGAGTATGGAACCCTGAGGAATTCCACACCCAACGTTCACCTAGCCAGACTACTCACATCTACTATTTGCAGCTCGTTGGAACCGACTATTCAAGTACGATTTAAACCACCCTATTGCCATGTCTCACAGCCTGAAGGACTTCAACTTAAGCAGGAGCAGTTTGTAGTTTAAAGGGTCAAATGCCTTAGAAAACTCGAATAATACAACAATCGTGATCTCTTTATGGCCTAATACCATTTTTTTAATTATTGGTTACTTTAAGAGTTGCTATTAGTGTGGTGTGTTTTGCATTGAATCGATTAAGTTTCGAGAATCCAGATATTCATATAATAGACTGTCGAACATTCTTTCAAATGACTTAAATAGTACGCATAGGATGGAAATAGGACGAAAATCTTTTGAGCAAGTAGGGGCACTAACTTTTTGAATTCGGCGAATGATGGCCCTTTTCCAAATATCTGGAAATATCTTAACTTGCGAGGAAGCATTGCATATGTACATATATATAATTAAAATTTTGTAATAAGGAATTGCACCCAATCCAAGCGAAATCGCGGTAAAATTTCACACATAACCACATCTCACGGCCGTGAGATAGGTGATTACAGTCTGTGACGGAATCAATACAAAGATCCGGCAGAAGTCTGAGGATACGGAACTACCCAAGGACGACCGCCTCGTGCATTTTCCCCGCAAGTGTTTTAGCATATTATTCACACGCAAGGATGCTTTTCAGGCTATTAACCAGCGACAGCTTAGCACCATCAAGAGCGCCGATGATAAGGACGACAATTTAACACAATATTCCAGGTAAAATCGTCGCAACTCCCTTACAAGGTCTCTATACCTCTCTTTCTTTACATTCTCCTTGACTATGATGTTTTTGTCAGCTGTTGCCAAAAATTCGATAACGAACATGGTTCGCTTCCCTAATTCAAGGAGAATTATGTCAGGCCTCGAGTGTGCAACAGAAACAATTGACGAGAATATAAAGTTCCAGTATATGTGGCACTTCTCATTCTCCATAATTGACTCTATTTCCCTAGGAGCGTTTAGGGAAGCGGTATTAAGGCTAATGCCATAAGAGTGAGAGAGATGATAATAAAGAACTCCTACTGCCGCATTGTACCTTTGGATGCAGGTCGTCCCCGCATGAGTTGGACAGCTAGATTTTGGATGGTAATGGACAGAGTGTGATGTGAATGAAGAAATTGAAAAGTAAGGGAAAGCAAGAGAGAAGGGCAGAGCCAAATGGGTAATACTGAAAAAGGAAAATAAATAGCAAAATTGATTTCAATATCGGAAATCGGATTCAATATCGGAAAAGGCAGCTCTGGAAGATCGCTCATTCGTAGAATTAATATTATTTAATTGATATTAGTTATATTACGTAATGCGAAAAAGTAGAATGTAAGTAGTTGTTAAGTTAGACTAAGGCTAGATTTGTAAATATATGTACAGGGAGCGGA
>JAAAKG020025009.1:0-20028 GCA_010014905.2 Druon quercuslanigerum | reverse complement strand
TGATGGAGTCCGATTGCCGTTCGAGACACCACTACCTGGCGCCACTCAGTCCTGGGCATCGGTTTTTGTTCAACAATATGGAATTGGTAAGGTTTCAGTTTATAAAAATTTTTAGGTAATTTTTAACAAAAAAAAAATTTCAAACCAAAAAGACAATCTTTAAAGAAATGATTTTAATTTTCACACATAAATGTTTTGCAGTCAAGAAAAACGAATTGCAACTGAATTTTTGAATTTTCATTACAAAAGTTCATTGTCAATCAAACAGTCGAACTTTTATCAAAAAAATAAATAGATTTCTAACAAAATTGTAAAATTCAGACAAAATAATTAAATTTTCTACTTCTCTAAATAATTAACTTTCAACCATTTCAACCGTTTGGACTTTCGATCAAAGATATAAATGTTGAATTTTCAACTAAAAACGTTAAATTTTAAACCAAAAATAGAATATTTAAATTTTCAGTTAAAAAAATAGCCGTTAACTAAAAAAAATGAATAATCAACTAAACGGTTAAATTTTCAACTAATTTTCAAGTATAATTAGTCTCTTCTCCTTTATTTAAATCCTTTTTTAACAGTATTTATGCCTGAGATTGTATCAATTTTTTTACTTGTTTGAATCCATTAAATAACATTTTTTTGAAAAAGACCTTCTTCGATCCGCTGGGAATCGAACGAAATACATGCAGTAATTTTCCAGGTATTACGTATTAAACTTTTTCAAGGAATCGAATTATTATCATCCGGCAATAACGGACATTTTTAAACTCTTTTTAGACTGAAAAATGTTGTCAAGAAATCTATATTATCATCATAGAGTAACAGAAAACTTCATGTCTTTTCAGACTAGAATTTTTGCAAGGAATCTGTATTATCATCAGAGAATAACAGAAAACTTCAAGTCTTTTCCGACTATAATTTTTTCAAGGAATCTGTATTATCATCAGAGAATAACAGAAAACTTCAAGTCTTTTCCGACTAGAATTTTTTCAAGGAATCTGTATTTTCATAAGAGAATAACAGAAATCCTTAAAATCTTTTCAGACTAGAAAATTTTGTCAAGGAATCTGTATTATCATCAGGGAATAACAAAAACTCTTAAAGTCTTTTCAGACTAGAAAATGTTGCCAAGGAATCTGTATTATCACCAGGAAATAACAGAAATTCTTCCAAGTCTTTTTAGACTAGAAATTTTTCCAGAAATCTTCATTATCATCAGTGAATAACAAAAATTCTTCGAGTCTTTTCAGAATATAAACTTTTTTAAGGAATCTTTTTTATCATTACTTAACAACAGAAATGCTTCAAGTCTTTTTACACTAGAATTTTTTCAATAAATCTGTATTATCATCAGAGAATAACAGAAATTCTTGAAGTCTTTTCAGACTAGAATTTTTTCAAGGAATCTGTATCATCATCAGAGAATAATAGAAATTCTTAAAGTCTTTTCAGACTAGAAAATGTTGTCAAGTAATCTATATTATCATCATAGAGTAACAGAAAAGCTTCATGTCTTTTCAGACTAGAATTTTTGCGAGGAATCTGTATTATCATCAGAGAATAACAGAAAATTTCAAGTCTTTTCCGACTAGAATATTTTCAAGGAATCTTTATTATCATCTGAGAATAACAGAAATGCTTCCAGTATTTTCTGAGTAGGTTTTTTTTAAAAGGAATCTTCATTATCATGAGAGAATAACAGAATTTCTTCAAGTCTTTTTAGACTACACTTTTTTTTCAAAGTATCTTCATTATCGTCAAAGAATAACCAAAATTCTTCAAGTCTTTTCATACTAGAATTTTTTCAAAGAATCTGTATTATCATGAGAGAATAACATAAATGCTTCGAGTTTTTTCAGACTAGACATTTTTTTAAGGAATCTGTATTATCACCATGGAATAACAGAAATTCTTCCAAGTCTTTTTAGACTAGAAATTTTTTCCATAAATCTTTATTATCATCAGTGAATAACAGAAATTCTTAAAGTATTTTCAGACTAGAAAATGTTGTGAAGGAATCTGTATTATCATCAGGGAATAACAGAAATTTTTCCAATTCTTTTCAGACTAGAATTTTTTTCAAGGAATCTTTATTATCATCTGAGAATAACAGAAATGCTTCCAGTCTTTTCTGACTAGGATTTATTGTTCAGGTATCTGTATTATCATAAGAGAATAGCAGAAATTCTCCAAGTCTTTTCAAACTAGAAATTTTTTTAAAGAATCTTCATTGTCGTCAGAGAATAACAAAAATCCTTCGAGTCTTTTCAGACTAGAAATTTTTTAAAGGAATCTTTATTATTATCAGAAAATGACAGAAATTCTTTAATTCTTTTCCTACTAGGATTTTTTTAAGGGACCTATATTATCATAAGAGAAGAGTAGAAATTCTTCAAGTCTTTTCAGACTAGAATTTTTTCAAGCAATATTTGGTATCATCTGAGAATAACAGAAATACTTCCAGTCTTTTTGGACAAGGATTTCTTGTTAAGGTACCTGTATTTTTACCAGAGAATAATAGAAATTCTTCAAGTCTTCTCCGACTAGAATTTCTTTTTAAGGGAACTGTATCATAATCAGAGAATAGCAGAAATTCTTCAAGTATTTTCAGACTACAATTTTTTTCAAGAAATCTTTATTATCATGAAAGAATAACAGAAATTCTTCAAGACTTTTCAGGCTAACATTTTTTAAAAAGAATCTTTGTTAACGTCAGAGAATAACAAAAATTCTTTGAGTCTTTTCAGACTAAAATAATTTAAATACGTAACACTTGGCAATTAATACCTGTATTTCAGAAAAAGAATTTTTCTTTCGATCTCTCTAGTAGCTCAAGGGAATTTCTATTCTCTGATGTTATTATAAAAAATTAGAAAATATCTCATCACCTCCTTTCGCTCGATGCAAGGCTTTGACTTGGTCCAATTGTTCTGCTGAACATAATGGGGTATCCACTTCGTAGGTATTATTAAAGAGTGTATAATTCACTTCATATTCCTTAAGATCTTTCCGAAATTGTAGAATGTTTTCAAATCTGTGACCCCATAAAATTTCAGAAGGGAGGTATGAACTCCTCGCTTGAGTTGTCATTCCTGTTGATTCAATCACACCTAAAAAAAAAGTAACAATTATAATATTTACGATTAGAAATACAGTCAAATCTGGATTTAGTGTCAGTTTTGGGGCAACGGTGACCAAAAATCCAGAGTCTCGGAACTTTTTTGTCGCTCCTGTTTTTCTCTGTTTTGTCACGCCTGAGTGAACATCGCACATTCTGATTCGACGGCAGTTAGAATTAGAATAAATTTTAATTTCAAAACCACCTTATTATGATAAACAATTTACAATTGCGGTTTAGATTTGCATAGACATTTCATAAAAATCTTATGTGGACATCATAACACTTTTTTATTCCAACGAAATAAAAATAACGTTCGAAGGTTATGACGTGCTTATGAATTAACATACTTGTAATTTTATCACTTGTCTCGATTAATATAATCATATTTTCCACACTTGAATACATCCGTCATAATCTTGAACATTGATAAGAAATTATCATTCGATAAAGATTATTCCAGAGAAATTCTTACAAATTGCGTTACAGGAAAAAATAACATTTTTATTATTACCTTCTAATATTACCACAATCTCGAATCTTTCGTGAAGCATATCACTAGCAGAGATTTTATAAAGTGGTGATTTTTCATCTATTTTGTGGACTATCGTTGTGGGCCAGATAAAAAAAATTTTATCTTCCTCCCCATCTCCACCAACTTTCAGTTCAGTTTGAAAAAAAGGAAGCAATTCCCCTTCTCTCGTCACCTGGAATATTAGTTAAAAATTGAAAAATATTTTAAATAATTTTTTTGCATTTTTCTAATATACATTATAATAGAAATAACAATTTATTATTTAAAATATAAGTGTTCATCAACAAATTAAGTGTGAGGCTGGGATGAGGAGGGGTAAAACCTTAGTATTTTTTATGGGGTAATTTTTCTTGAATTTTTTTTCAAATTTTATATTCAAATAAAAAATATCCAAATTAAAATTTGGAACCTTTAACTAAAAAAAATTAAGAATTAAAAAATAAATAATATGAATATTCTTCCACGACAATAGAATTTTAAACAAATTAGTTAAATTCTTAACAAAGTAGGTAATTTTTAAATAAAAAAAAAATTTTATTTAGATGATGAATCTTTAACCAATGAATTAATTTTTAACTAAATATTTCCATTTTCAAAAAAAGAGAGAGAGAGAGAGAGATTAAATAGAAAATTTAAATTTCCTAATTTTAAACTAGGATAACTAATTTTCAACAAAAAAATTTTAATTTTTAACAAAAATATGAATATTTTTCCAAACTAATTGATTTTTTTACAAATATAGTTACATTTTTAACCAAAGACATGAATTTTCAACCAAACACTTAAATTTTCATGCAAAGAGATTAGTTTTTAACCAGGAATATTATTATGTATTATTATTATCTCATTAAAAAATTAATTTTCAACCATAAACGGTATGGTTTTTATTATAAGTTTAAAAAAATTCTTTTTTATTAAAAAAAAAAAACAATTTTCAACAATGTAAATTTAAATGTTTACCCAATGAATTGACTTTTCAACCAAAAAGATTAATTTTTAACATAATATTAAATTTTTAATTAAAAAGAGTGATTTTTTAACAAAACTCTTCAATTTTCAAACAAATTATTTTTAACCAAATAATAAAAAATTTCAAAAAAATAAGATAGATTTCAAACCAAGATGATTAATTTCTACAAAAAATACCATTTTTTAACATTAAATATAAATTTTTAACAAAAAAAGTTAAATTTTCAGTTAAAAATTTCTACCAAGTAGTTAAATTTTCAACTAAAAATATAGATTTTCAACCAAAAATAATTTTAATTTTAAATCAAAAACATTTGGACTCTACCAAAAAAGATCGAATTTTCAACAAAATAGTTGAATTTTTAGTTAAAAATAGAATAGTCGAACTTACAGTAAAATAACATTTATCAACTACAAAAAACGATTTTTCAACCAAATAGTTGAAATTTCAACTAAAAAATATAAACTTTCAATTAAAAAATAAATAGTTAAGATATTAGATAAAAAATATAAATAAATTTTCAAGTACAATTTTTCATAAATAAATTAAATTATTAACTCAAAAAAGAATAGTTAAATTTTCAGTTAAAAAAAAATTAATTATCAGCCAGAAAAAAACGAATTTCCAACAAGGTAGTTAGTTCAATTTCAAATAAAAAATAAAAGTTTACAAACAAAACTGCAATGGTCCAATTTTTAGTTAAAAAATAGATGAATTTTTAAAAAATAGTTTAACTTTCTACCAAGTATAATAGTTAAATTTTCAACTAAAAATATAGATTTTCAACCAAAAATAATTTTAATTTTAAATAAAAAACATTTGGATTCTACCAAAAAAGGTCGAATCTTTCAAAAAAATAGTTGAATTTTCAACTGAGACCGATTTGGTTTTACTCAGATGAAGTAAAACAATTTTTTTAAATCTATCAAAATATTATACAGGTAATTTATTCTATTGATCTGGACCAGTTTTCATAGTCGCAATTTTTTATTTTGTGTAATTTTAGACACCTGTCAATTCATTAGACTCGTGTCATTATTTTTTTTAACAGGAGCCCAGTTTTGAAAATATTATTTTTTGAGAATTCGACTACCTTCAGTGATTCACTACACACTGCATGTTCCTTACTTCGCGGCGATGGCCTCGTGGTAGTGTAGCTGTTTGTGACGCCGCTGCTCTGGGGATCGAATTTTGTAAATAGAAATTTTTTTTACGTTTGTTCACTACAACCAGAAGAATTATTGTCACTTTTCATGATTTTGTCGCTTTAAAATAGTAGTAATTCGAATTTTTTTATTATGTAAAAAAATTTTCTAGTCAAAACATTCGAACCCTGCAGCAGGGGAGTCGCATACAGCCACGCTGCCACCAGGCCAGCGTCGCTGAGTGAGAGACGTGCAACGTTTTAATATTTTATTATTCTCAAAACCGTATACACGCTAGTAGTTTTAAGCACGAAAATGTTGACAATGTTAAGTTAATTATTATAAATAAATTAAATTAACAAATCTTCGTCTTTTCAGACTAGAAATTTTTTAAAAGAATGTTTATTAACGTCAGAGAATAACAGAAATTCTTTTAGTCTTTTCCGACTAGGATTTATTTTTAAGGAACCTGTATTATCATCAGAGAATAGCAGTAGTATAACATAAGTAGTAATTCAAATTTTTTTATTATGTAAAAAAAATTTCTAGTCAAAACATTTGAACCCTGCAGGGGAGTCGCAGACAACCACGCTGCCACCAGGCCAGCGTCGCTGAGTGAGAGACGTACCGCGTTTTAATATTTTAATATTTTCAAACCCGTATACACGGTAGTACTTAGAAGCACCAAAATATTGACATTGTTAAGTTAATTATTATAAACAAACTAAATTAACAAGTAGTCTATACTATGGATTCTTTGTTTGCAAAGTAAATTTTTGAGATAAAATTACTTGCTTTTATCGAAAAAATAATACTCGATCATAAAAATTTGTCATCTGATACTTTTTTCAATTTTAAAAACAAATTTTATAAACAAATGCCTAGTGTAGACATTTAAGGGCAGAAATAAATAGCTTTTTTTCATTTTCCCAAATTATATCTCCAGTGATGTTTAACGACAGAAAATTATCATACGATATTTCTTATTAATTTTATAAACTAATTATTTAAACAAATTCTCAGTTTGGACTTTTAATGGCCGAAAGAAAGTCCCCCCCCCACTAATACAAAAAAATTCAAAAATCCAAAATCGGTTAAAAATTTCCAGCTACAAGTTATTTTGAACCTCATTTTTTTATGTCATCCCACTGCGTGTCCGTCTTACATTTTTTCATGGAAGGAGAGTGATGGAAAATGTAGGAAGGAAAAGAAGAGGAAGGAGGGGAAATAAATGAAGTGGTATTAGGAGAGGAAGTAGGAGTTAGTGAGAATAAATAAAGGGTGTGGCAGTACGGGAAGTGAGTGCAAGTGTGGGCGAAGTGGAGGTAGGGGAATTAGAGGAAGTGACTGGAGGATAAATAGGGGAAATGGGAAAGGGAAAATTATGGGAAGTAGGGCAAATAGGAGAAATTTTAATAAGAAATTAAGTGTAAAAAAGTAGAAAAATAAGGTTTGGAGACAGGAGGGTTGAGAATTATGAGAAGTAAAGGATGAGAAACTGAAGGGAGCGGGACAAGGGGAATTCAGGTTGATACTGGAAGTGAAAGGATGTGGAAAAAAATAAGGGAAGGAGAAATCAGGGTAGGTAGCTAAGCGGAAATAAGGTAGATTGTGGAAGTGAAGGGATGTGGGAAGAGATAAGGGGATGGGAAGTAGAAGAAATAAGAGGAGGACTTATAGGGAAATTAGGGTCACTAGGAGGAATTTAGGGCTGAATAGGGGGAAAAGAGGAATTTAGGTTTATACTGGAAATGAAGGTAAGTTGGGAGAAAAGAGGGAATGGAAAGTGGAGAAAGTGGGAGGAGAGCTAACAGAGTAGTGAGAGTGGCTAGGAGGAATTTCAGACTATTTAAGAAAAGTGGAAGGAGTGTGTTAGCTGCGAAAGTAAGAAAAGAATTATAGGAAAAAGAAGTTACGAAAGGAGATAAGTGAAGGGTGGGAAATTTAAACGAGGGGAACAAAAGGAATTTAGGTAGATAATGGAAACGAAGGGAAGTGGAGAGAAGTGGGAGAAGGGCTAATAGTGTAGAGAGAGAGAGTGACTAGAAGGAATTTAAGGCTCTTGAAGGAAAGTGCAAGGAGTGTGTTAGCTGGAAAAGTGAGAAAAGAAGTATTAGAAAAAAAAATTAGGGAAGGATGTCATTGAAGGGAGGGGGACAATTTATTACTTATTATTGGGGGAATATTGGGGAAATTTATTATTGGATAGGTGGATAAGCGGAATTTAGGTAGATTGTCGAAGTGACGGGAAGTGGAAAGAAATGAGGGGATAAGCAGTACAAGAAATAAGAGGACTTATAGGGTTATGAGGGTCGCTAGGAGAAATTAAGATATATAGTGAAAATGAAGGGAAGTGGAGAGAAAAGTGGGAATGGAAAGTAGGGAAAGTGAGAGGCCTAATAGAGTTGTGAAAGTGACTAGGAGGAATTTTAGATTCCTTAGGAAAAGTGAAAGAAGTATGTTAGCTGCGAAAGTAAGAAAAGAAGTATAATAAAAAGATGTTAGGAAAGGAGTTAAGTGATTGGGTGGGAAACTAAAAGGAGTGGAACAAGAGTAATTTAGGCAGATAATGGAAGTGAAGGGAAGTGGAGAGAAGTGAAAGAAGGGCTAATAGAGTAGTGAGAGTGACTAGGAGGAAAGTTAGAATAGAAGTATTAGAAAAAGAAGTTAGGGAAAGATGTCAGTGAAGGGAGGGGGGCAAGACAAATTTAGATAGATACTGGAAGTGAAGGGAAGTGGGGAGAAATGAGGGGATGGGAAGTAAAGAAAGGGGGAGGAGAGCTCATAGAGTAGTGAGAGTGGCTAGAAAGAATTTCAGGCTGTTGAAGGAAGGTAGTAGGAGTGTGTTATCTGGGAAAGTGAGAAGAGAAATATAAGAAAAAGAACTTAGGGAAGCGCGTAGGTGAAGGGTGGGAAAGTGAAAGGAGGGGGACAAGACAAATTTAGATAGATACTGGAAGTGAATGGAAGTGAGGAGAAATGAAGGGATGAGAAATGAGGGAATGGAAAGTAGGGGAAGTGGGAGGAGGGCTAATAGAGTAGTGAAAGTGACAAGGACGAATTTCAGGCTGTAGAAGGAAAGTGGGAGGAGTGTGTTAGTTGCAAAACTGAGAAAAGAAGTATTAGAAAAAGAAGTTAGGGAAGGATGAAAAGGGGATTGTTGAAAGGAGGCGTGAAGGGAGGAGAAATGAGGGAATGGAAAGTGGGAGAAGTGTGCTAGATGGAAAATTTAAAAGCGCAATGAGGTCAGGGGTAGTAGGGTAGTACGGGTGAGTAGGAGAGAAGAAATTAAGGATGTGGAAAGGAAGTGGGGGAAGAGGTGTGATAGTTAAGGAAGCAAAGAGAGTGTGAAGTAGAGGAAGAAGAAGTTAGGGCAACTTAATTACGTCTTAATTGGCTACAGAACCATTTTTTGTAGGTTTATTTTTGATATTTTAATTAAAGCTGACCTTCTTTTTGATCATTTGAGCTCTCACATGAGCCTCTATAATGTGGCTCTTTCTCATGTCGCCGACTCGAAACATGAGACAAGGTTGTCCGTCTCTTTGACAGATTACTGCATTCCTCGAAAACAGCAGCGTCTGTGTTCTCTTTTTTGGTCGAGACAGTTTGGCAAAAACAATTCCCACCATGAAAGCTTGTAATATCACTCCTGTCATCGATTGGATGCACATTACGAAAATCGCCTCCGGACATTCTTCGGTTGTGTGTTTTGAACCATAACTAAAATTTAAACAAATCTTTAGATAACAAATTTTTTTAATGTAAGAATTCTATTAGTTCTATGTTTTTCTTTTTATTATAAAAAAAAAGTTTTGTGAGAAAGTGATTGTAGGGCTCGGACTCACGTCATTATTGACACAATTTGACACTTTTTTCAACGATATAACTATTCTGAAAAAAAATTTCAAATAATAAGGCTATTGTCTGATAATTGGTCGATAATGCCATTTTTTATTTACTTTCCCTTTTAAAATATTTTTGAATATTTTTCATTTACATATTGGTCGAAAACTTTCGAAATCCAATAGTTACAAATTCGAATATTAGAAAATAAGCTTTATAATTTTAAAGTATTATAAATGTAAAAGTATTTCAATTTTTCACCAAAATACTTTAAGTTTTTACCAAATAGATACATTTTTATTGAAAAATATTAATTTTTTACCAAAAACGACGAATTTTTGATAAAATACAATAATTTTTACTCAAAAAAATCAATTTTGAACAAAAATGAAACAGATAAATTAAAAAAAAAAATTTAATTTAAAAGTTTTTTTAAACTAAATTTAATATTAAATTAAAAAATAAACTAAATTTTTAATTTTTTTTATTAAATTTAATTTTTTTCAAATTAAATAATAATCTATAATTTTCAATCAGAAAATTGAATTTTCAACAGAAAAGCTGAGTTTTCAACAAAAACATCGTGTTTAACAAAATTGTTTAATTTTCAACTAAAAAAATTAATGTTAACAAAGAAGGATAATTTTTTATAAAAAATACGAGTTTCTAATCTATTACATGAATTTTAACTTCATAGTTAAATTTTCAACTAAAAAAATTTTTTCTTAACAAAGTAGTTTAACTTTCAACCAAGAAGATTGATTTTCGATAAAAAAAATCGAACTTAAAAATAAAAATACATTAATTTTCAAACAAATATTATTTGGATTACCTATTTTAATTGCTCCGAATCACCTAGAATATTTTGGATTACAAATTATTAAACTTTAAACATAAATTACTTCGAAACGTTCTGGATTAAAACGGATCACAATTGGATTAATTCAGGTCAGATATAGATTACAGTAAGTGGATCACTCGGATGTTCTGAATTACTTCTAATTATCTGGATTACAATTGAAATTATGAGGATTGGAACTGGAGTGCAAGTGGATTGCCCCGGATTAGAACTGGATTAAACTGGGATTAAAATTTTATAAGCTGAATTTTTTTGAAACACGCTGAATTAAATCGAATGACAAGTGGATCAACTCGGGGAAGATATGGATTACAATAAGTTGATCATTCGTATGGACGGAATTATACCTATTTTCTGGATTTAATTTGTATTAATGAGGATTGGAAATGGATTACTCCTGATTAAAAGTGGATTATACTGGATTACAAGTTAATTACTCTAATTATCTAAATTATTTTTTTAAACTCTAGATTAAACCGGATTACACGTAGAATAATTCGGGTCAGATATGGATTACAATAAGTTGATCTTTGGTATGGACGGAATTATTTCAATGATCTGGATTGCATTTGGATTAATGAGGATTGGAAATGGATTACTCCCGATTAAAAGTGGATTATACTGGATTACAAGTTAATTACTCTAATTATCTAAATTATTTTTTTTAACTCTAGATTAAACCGGATTACACGTAGAATAATTCGGGTCAGATATGGATTACAATAAGTTGATCTTTGGTATGGACGGAATTATTTCAATGATCTGGATTGCATTTGGATTAATGAGGATTGGAACTAGAGTGCTAATGGATTACTCCTGATTAGAAGTGGATTACAATGTATTAAAATTTAAATACCTTTATAAGCTGAATTATTTTTAAAATTCTAGATTAATCGGGATTACAAGCAGATTAATTCGGGTCAGATATGGATTACAATAAGTGGATTACTTGGATGACCTGAATTACTTCTCATAATCTGGATTGCAGTTGAATTTATGAGGGGTTTCCCCGGATTACAAATGGATTGCCCCGAATTGATAGAATTACTTCTGATTACAGGAAATTATCCCTAATTACTCCGATTACACTGAATTACCAGCTTGGCTGAACGAGCAGTCTTTTGGATTACCAGAGCGTCTTCTCCTCCTTATAGTTCCATCTTCCTGTTTTCAATCTGTATAATTTCTACATGATTTTTGAATTTAAAAAATAATTTCTCACATAATTTTGGATATATTTTAATAATAATTTTTATTTAATTCATATCAAGGGAATTTTGAATTATTTTTATTTGTTTTTGTTTTTATTTTATTTTTATTGTTATTTATATAACTCCTATGATTCAAAAATTGTATGATAAGGATTTTTAAATAGTTAATGTTCACTAAAAAATTTCTTACGAAAATATTATTTATTTTTTCCAAATTTAAGAATAAATGTTTAAGCTTTCCCCTTTTTTCCCACTGTCGTGAAAAAATTACCCTATTTCTCTTTTTTAGTTTTTCGTAGTGATGGGCAGAAACCCTTAAAAGTTTCGGTCGAGTTTCTCTTTATTGCACTTTTTCCCAAGAAGGATAAGTGAGGGGAAACGAGAGCGGGGAAATTATGAGCAATCAGAGCAGTGGAAGTAGAGAAGGTGAGGGAAAATATGGGACGGGGAACTGATGGTAATGAAAACAGGAGAAGTGAAACGAAATAAAGGGAGAGAAAGTAAGGGAAATGAGGAAAAAATTGAGGATGAGAAGTAGAGTAAGTAAGGGGAAATGAGAGATGAGAAAAGGGAGAGTAGGAGAAGTGAGGGTAAATGGAAGATGGGAAGTATGGGAAGTAAAGGGCAATAAGATTTGGGAATGTAGGTGAAATGAGGGAAAATGAGGGGAGGAAAATAAGGGTAGCGAAATGATAAGAAGTGAGAGAAAAAAAGGGAGGGGAAGTAGCGAAAGTGAGGGAAAATGAAGAGTTGAGAAGTAAAGGTACTGAAGACTGGCAAAGAGAGGGAAACTGATTGGAGGGCAAGTAGTGTACATGACGGTTAATGAGGGTAGGAAAGTATTGGGAGTGAGAAGAAAAGATGGGAGGGAAAGTAGGAGAAGTATGGAAAAATGAAGGGAAATCAGGAAATCTAATATGATCGCTGGGAAAGTAGGAAAAGTAAAGGCATTGGCTGGAGGAGAAAGGAGAAGAGAGGAAGGAGAAGAAATGTGCAGTGAGAAAGTCCGGAAAATGAAGGGTGGGAAAGTGAAGAAGAGAACCAATTGGAGAAGTCGCATGGAAAGTGAGGGTGAGTAGGGAAAGTAAAGGAAGGAAAGTAGGGGAAATGAGAGAGGGAGTAGAAGAGGAAAATGGAATTGACTGTAATGGAAATGAAGAGTAGGGAAGTGAAGAGAACTAAGTAGAGAAGTCCCATGGAAAGTGAGGAAGAGTACGGAAAGTAAAAGAAGGAAAGTAGAAGAAATGAGAGAGAGAGTAGAAGAGGAAAGTGTAACTGACTGGAAGTATGTATGAGAGTATGAGAAGGGATGTGTTATTTTGGGAACTGAGGAGAGGGTGAGGGGGAGGAAGAAGATGGTGAAGGGGGACGTAGGCTGAAGTGAAGGGAGGGGTAGTAGGAGAATGTAGGAGGAGTAGGGGAGGAAAAGCATGGGAGGTAGCGGCCTGAACGAATTAATTAACGTATTAATAGACTATTTCTTATTTCTGGTATAACTCCGAGCCCCATGTTATGCAAAATGGATTAATAATAATAATAATAATAATAATAATAATAATAATAATAATAATAATAATAGTTGTTTGAATTCTCACCCAATTGTGTGCTGAGTTTCAACAGAGAATAAAAAACAGCTGGTGAATCCATGAATTTCTCTCACACACGGGATGAAAGTAATGTTGGGATTATTGTAATTCTTGGGGTCAAGGTCACCATGAGTGTAAACGATGAGCCACCACACAATGGCAAATCCAAGCCAAGAGAGCAGGAAGTTCATAGAGAACACCAAAAGTGTCCACCTCCATTGAGCGTCTACCAAGGTTGTGAAAATATCCTGACAATGTGCAACAATTTTTTTCATCTTCTAATATTTTTATTTTAAATTTACCACATTCTTTACAAACGTTCATTAAATATTAATTGGCCCATTTAACAATTGTGAATATATTTATTTTATTTTTAATTTGAAACCTCCCATTGTAACTGACTAAATCCAAATCAGTGAAATTTTCCTGGTAATCAGTGGAATCAGAGAAAATATTCATGTGCTAATTATCACATTTTTCACTGGTTTACCAGTAGGAACTAAATTACTGAAGTTTTACTCTCTACATTTGAATCAGTGAGAAGTTAGTGGCTGAACCAATTCAGTAACGATTTTCACATACCATTCAGTGAATTTTCATTGATTGATCAGTGAAAACGAGTTTTCTGGAAATTCAATAACTTTTTCTAATGAGAAATCAGTGAAAAATACTGTTATTTTAATGAATATTCACTGATTCCTAGTAACCATGAATTTAATTAATCATTTATTTTTACTGATGAATTAACCAGTTCTACTGATGATTCATTAAAAAATTACTGTTTCATAGATAGAAAAGTGACTGATTCACATTAGTCAAAATAATTAACGGGTCAAATTTAAAAAAATTATTTATTTATTCTTCCACTGATTTTTCAGTAATTGTTACTAAAGTTCCAATGAGCGTCACTGAAATTTCTATGAGATTTTCTACTGAAAAATCCGTTAAATATGAATAAAAAGACCCTCTTAAAGTAGGGTTATTTTTCAGGGTCAGTAACCAAAATTAGTAAAAGATTTAATTGATTCAAATTGTGATATTTCGCTGAGAATCAGTAACGTAATTTCGGCTATTTAAATCCTTGCTTATTTACTCAAATTTCAGTAGTTTTTAATGGAAATTCCAGTCAATTTTTACTGGTTTCCCACAAGAAACTTATTGAAGCTTAACTCTTTATATTTGAATCAGTGATATGTGTAATTTGAACAACTGGTTTTATTGAGAAATCAGAGAAAAGCTACTGAAATTTCAGTGAACATTCACTGATTCAGTAAATACCACTGATTTAAATGTAGAGAGTAGTGGGTTTGAATCAGCGGAATTTCATTGAGATTCAGTGAGGTCATTCTGGCTATTTAGAACAGTGAACATTCACTGAGACTCCAGAAGTTTTTCACTGAAATTTCAGTCATTTTCCACTGGTTTCTCAGTAGAAATTTACTCACGTTTCACTCTCTTAATTTAAATAAGTGAGAAGCATGTCACTGAACCAAGTCTGTAAGGATTTTTACTGGTTATTCAATAAAGTTTCACTAATTGATCAGTGAAATATAGTTTACTGGAATTTTAGTCATTCTTTCTACTGAGACATCAGTGAAAACTTCTGAAATTTCAGTGAATAGACACTGTTTACGAGTGAATTTTTACAGATTCAAATAGCTAGAAGTATGCTATTAATTCGCTGTGAAATTTCACTTATTGTAATTAAAAAAGCAGTGAAGATTCATTAGCTTTTCTATTTCCAAACCACTAAAAAATGACTGTAATATGAGTGAAAAGTCACTGATTCCTGAAATTTAAATCACTTAGACGTCTGTCACTGAAATAAATCAGTAAGAATTTTATTTCGTCATGTAGTGAATTTCCATTGATTAATCAGTAAAACAAATTTTACTGGAATTTTAGTAAGCTTTTTTTGACTGAGAATTTCGTAGTAAACTGTTGAAATTTTCCTGAATAGTGACTGACTCGCTGTGAATTTTCACTAATTTAAATCAACAGAAATTCTTCAACGAGTTCTAGTGAAATTTAACTGATTCAAACGTAGAGAGTGAGCTATCACTCTAAATTTTAATTTGTATATTTTTTTACTAATTTCTATCATTTTCAGAATTTTAT
Source organism: Druon quercuslanigerum (assembly GCA_010014905.2). NCBI lineage: Eukaryota > Metazoa > Arthropoda > Insecta > Hymenoptera > Cynipidae > Druon > Druon quercuslanigerum. The sequence continues at coordinate 4,637 of JAAAKG020025009.1, read as the reverse complement.
CTGTCTTTTTTCTATCTGTCTTTTTTCTGATAAATTAGTCAGGTTCACTAATAAATCAGTCACAAACAACTTACTCCTAATTATAATTCAGTCACTAATTAAAATTCGTAAAAAATTAAATGATTCAATTAAGAAAGATAAACTACTGCTTTCTGTATTCGAATCAAGAAAATTTTTATAAAAAATCAGTCACACACTTATAGCTGTTGGAATCATTGACTATTTACTGAAATTTCTGTAATTTAAAAAAAGATGCAGTAAACTTTAACTGGTTTCTTTTTTAATTTAATCACTTTGAATTTTAATCAATCAGAAGTGTGTAACTGAACTGAATGAGTAAAGATGTTTACTTGTCATTCAGTGAATTTTCACTGAAGAATCAGTGAAAAATAGTTTTCTCAAACAAAAAAAAATTTTCTACTAAGAAATCAGTGAAAAACTACTGATATTCCAGTGAACAGTTAATTTTCACTGATTCAAATAGCTAAAAGTACGTAAATGATTTTTAGCCATTTTTACTGGTTTCCCAAAAGAAACTTATTGAAGTTTGACTCTTTAAATTTGAATCAGTGAGAAGTGTGTAATTTAAGCAACCGATTCTATTGAGAAATCAGAGAAAAACTACTGAAATTTCAGTGAGCAGTCACTGCCTCAGTAAATAACACTGATTTAAATGTAGAGAGTAGTAGATTTGAATCAGCGGAATTTCATTGATATTCAGGCTATTTAGAACAGTGAATACTCACTCTAACTCTAGAAGTTTTTCACTGAAATTTCAATCGTTTTCCACTGGTTTCCAAGTAGAAACTAAATAACTAAATTTTTATTCTCTACATTTAAATCAGTGAGAAGTTTAAAGAATTTTCATTGATTAATCAGTGAAAACTAGTTTTCTGGAATTTCAGTAACCTTTTCTAATGAGAATTCAGCGAAAAATACTAATATTTTAGTGAACATTCACTGATTTCCAGTGAATTTTCCTGATTCAAAAATTTTAATGTGAATGAATCGTTCAGTTTTACTGATGAATTAATCAGTTCTACTGATAATTCATTAAAAAATACCTGATTCATATCTAGAAAAGGGACTAATTTACATTAGTCAAAAAAATTAACTGATCAAATTTAAAGAGATAGCCCACAATTTTATTAATTTTATCAGCGGATTATTACTGAGAATCAGTCACAAACTTCCAGCTAATTAAATCAGTAACAAATTACTGAGAAAAATTGATTATTCACAATAATCGTCAGTAATTTTTCCACTGATTTCTCAGTAAATGTTATTAAAGTTCCAATGAGCGTCACTGAAATTTCTGTAAGATTACTTTTAACTCCGTAAATTCTCACTGAAGAATCAGTGAAACATAGTTTGCTGAAATTTAAATAGATTTTATCTACTCAGAAATCATTGGAAAACTACTCATATTTCAGTAAATAGTTACTGATTCACAGTTAATTTTCACTGATTCAAATAGCTAAAAGTACGCCAACGATTTTTAGCGCTTTTTATTGGTTTCCCACAAGAAACTTATTGTGTTTGACTCTTTAAATGTGAATCAGTGAGAAGTATGTCACTTAAACAACAGATTCAATCGAGAAATCAGAGAAAAACTACTGAAATTTCAGTGAACAGTCACTGCCTCAGTAAATAACACTGATTTAAATGCAGAGAGTAGTAGATTTGAATCAGCGGAATTTCATTGAGATTCAGGCTATTTAAATCAGTGAATATTTACTTAAACTCCAGAAGTTTTTCACTGAAATTTCAGTCGTTTTCCACTGGTTTCCAAGTATAAACTAAGTAACTAAATTTTTACTCTCTACATTTAAATCAGTGAGAAGATTAAAAAATTTTCATTGATTGATCAGTGAAAACTAGTTTTCTGGAATTTCAGTAACTTTTTCTAATGAGAAATCAGTGAAAAATACTAAAATTTTAATGAATATTCACTGATTTCCAGTGAATTTTCCTGATTTACATCAGTCAAAAAAATTAACTGATCAAATTTAAAGAGATAGCCCACAAATCTATTAATTTTATCAGCGGAATATTACTGAGAATCAGTCACACACTTCCAGCTAATTAAATCAGCAACAAATCACTGAGAAGAATTGATTATTCACAAAATTTTTCAGTAATTTTTCCACTGATTTCTCAGTAAATGTTATTAAAGTTCCAATGAGCGTCACTGAAATTTCTGTAAAATTACTTTTCACTCAGTGAATTTTCACTGAAGAATCAGTGAAACATAGTTTGCTGAAATTTAAATAGATTTTGTCTACTCAGAAATCAGTGAAAAACTACTGATATTTCAGTCAATATTGACTGATTTACAGTTGATTTTCACTGATTCAAATAGCTAAAAGTGCGTGAACGATTTTTAGCAAAATCCTTCAGTTTCAAGTTAAGAGATCAGTGAAAATCCAATAATATTTATGTTGCAAAATCAGTACAAATTAACTGTAATTCAAGTGAAAAACTACTGTTTTTCAGTGAAACGTCAAATTTAGAATTCCCAAAAAATAGTGATTCAAATTTAAATTTTTGAAATACGGAAGCCTTCTCAACAAATTTAAAGGCTTGCTGATTCTAAAAGCTAGAAAATCGCAAAATTTGAAAACCTTGAAGTTTTTAAAATTTTCGGCGACGTCTACTTTATAGTTTATGATTCATTTTCAACTGTCTGAAATGAATATTTTTCTCGTGTTACAACAATGCAACGTGCATTCAGTACTCGTGTTTTGAATCAATGCCAAATAGAAAACACATGTTGAATTTAAGCAGACACTAATTTCAGCAGCTTTCTATCTTATTTCAAAGAATAATAATAATTAATTATTATTTAAAAATTAATTTTTATTACTTCAATTTTTTCAAATCCACTATGTTGGAAAAGTTTAGGATTTTTGTAAATTAAAACTTGTATAATAGGGCAGAGTGAAAATGCTAAAATTGAATTGTTTAAGCTCAGAAAAAATAATTTCTCGTTTTCCATCTGAGTGTAAAGAAAATAATTTTTAAAAAAAGGATTCAATTTTATTCGCATATTAAAAAAATATTTATTTAAAAACAAAATTTGTTTTCAAATCATTTTTATATTGCTGTTCACTAGCAAAAACTTTAATAAAAAAAATTGGACAACATTTGTGAACCAATAGGAACATTTGTTTAATTTAAAAAAAAAATCAAAATGTTCAAATCCAAAAACTGAACCGACTTTAATTTTTTTTTACTTTTTTAAATGCCAACCAACAATTTTTTTGTTTACCTAATTGACCTTAAAATAATTTTTAATTAAGTAAAAATTTAAAAGTACCTGTAAATAACGACGTCTTCGTTTAGCAACATTTCCTTGTACAACGTTGCACTCTCCATGTTTCAAAACAACCCTCTTTCGAAGTCTTTTCGAACTAAATTTTGCATGTCGATATCTGAAAAAGAGAAAAAGTTTTTAATAAAAAATATTCAAAAACATTAAAAAATAATTGAAAATAAATTGAGTCAATATTAAAGATAATAATAATGAAGTCGTCAGAATTTGAAGATTTAAAATATTTAAAGATGGCATGCCACAATAGAGTGGTGGAAAAAATTATTCAAATAGACATTGTTTAAACAATTGCTAAATGTATTAAATTCAAAATTATTTTTCACATTTATAAACTGTATACGCATCTCGAAAAAAGAAAACACTTTTCAACGATGTATTGCCAAAAATTTATTAAACAAATAATAACTTTTTAAATAATTTAAAAGTATTTACAAAATGCTTGCAAACTTATCACTAAAAATATCGACTAAAAATAATTCCTGTAGAAATAATTTGTTTAAATACGGAAAATACAATAAGTTAATAATAATAAAATTAGACTTTAAAAAATACAGAAATTATTTTTCGGGTAAATGAATAAACAGGAGGGGGGTACAAAGAATTAAAAAAAATAAGAATATAAAAAATTCTTTTTAAATAATTATAAAACAATTTTAATTAATTCAAAAGAATTTGTCTTATTTTCGAATTTTCATTTTTAACCACAAAGTTAACATTTCTCTATTTCTTTCAAAAGACATAAATTTTAAAATAAAAAAGACAAACTTTCAACAATATTGGAATTTTAACCGAGAACGATTTTTCAATAATTATAAAAAATTTTATCTAAAATGCAAAATTTTTTTAACAAAAGCACGTTTTTTCTACAAAACCGATAAATTTTTAACCAAAGAATTACATTTTGAGCAAAAAAAAGATTTTTAAACAAAGAATAATTACATTTTTCACAAGAAAGAATAATTTTTTAGCACAAAGACAAATATTCAACAAATTCGATAAATCTTGAACTAAATGGATGAGGTTTTAATCCAATAAAGAAATTTTTTAATTTAAAATGGAATAATCAACATTTAATTTACGAAAATTTATTTCCAATAATAAAGCGAATTTTTTACGATACAGTTAAATTTTCCTAACAAACGGTTAAACTTTTTAGACAAAAAAATGAATTTTTTAGAATAGAGTTGAATTTTCAACAAAAGGCTAATTTTCCACACACAAAATTAATTTTGAACAAATTAGTTCAAATTTTTACCAAAAAGTTGAAGTTTTGAGCGGACAAGGCGAATTTGCTACATAAAAG
>JAAAKG020024998.1:0-20028 GCA_010014905.2 Druon quercuslanigerum | reverse complement strand
TCCATTGAGGATGGTGACTTGGGTTATTATTGATTATCTATTTGTTTTGATCTTTATTAAATCAGGACAATATTTTTTTTTTAGATATTTTTAGAAATTTTAAGAGTTCTTTACTCTTTAGTAAAATTGAATTTATTAATAATTAACATTGCTAATCAACATTTTATAGTCACTTGAGGACTCAAGGGTATTAGGTGAGTATGCACACGTTGTGATCATTTTGTTGGATAATTTGGGGTTTTTAATAATTACTGACATATTTAATACTATTATATATTGTTAAGGGCTGTACGAATTTTGTTAATGAGGGTATTTCTTTAATAGGGGAAAAAGGGGGTGGATAGGTATTTTTTTGGCGGTGTCCGGTCCTAGTCCCCACAGATCACTTCCAAAGATTTGATTATGATCGTAAAGTGATTGCTGTTCTTAAATGTTTCATCTAGAGGAACTTTTTATCTCAGTTAAATATTATTGTTAATATTAATTGATTTGTGTCGGAGGACGGCGTGCATGTATCAGCACCGCGGGAAAAATTGGAAGTCGTTCATATGGATGGCCTGATCGCTGTCCGCCTCCGTCCGTCTCATTATACTCCTCTCTCCGCGCGGGGGGTCTAATTAGGTGTGGCTTAGACTGGTGCATCCAGCCTGGCCACCATACTTCTTAACTAATCCGTTACACGGATATCATGAGACCTGACAACGAAAACTTTGAGTTGCTCAGCCTCAAGGGGTCCACCGTAACAGATGTAGCAATTTAAAAGAGAACGAAACTTCTTTAAAAATTAGCATAAAAATTCCAACTTAAAATATTTCTTCTAGATTTATTTCTGATACACTCCTATCATCGAGTCTCAAATTTATTTTAGTCGTGAATCAAACTCGATATTGAGATGACGTCCAGAGAAAAGATTTTCTAAAATAACACAGTTCCTAACAAAAATTATTATTAAAATTCGGGCAAGTTATATTTGGATGGGTTCTACGAAGAATAGGCTATCTTTTCGTTACCGTTAAGAATTAGGCTAACTTCATTTTGTATGAAACTTAGTAAACACGTAGAAGTGTGAAAAGAAACAAAATCGTAAAAAATTTCTTGTTTTGAAAGTTACAGGAGCCTAAATTACATTACAAACTGTAATACAAAATACTGGAGTTTTGAATTCGTTGGGAATGTTTGTAGAAATAATGGGTTATCCAAAGACAGCAATTTCAAAAATTGAAACATTTCTAAACAAATTGGAATAAAAATTCAGGCTTAAAATTTCGCTTCTAGATTTATATCTGATACACTCCTATTACCAACGAGTCTCAAATTTATTTTAGTGTTTGATCAAACATTTACCATTAAGATTCGTGGAAGTTATATTGCTTTGATATATTTTTCTGATACAGGCATGCTATGAACATATCTTAGAATTCATTTCATGGACTGATCAAAACGGAATTTAAAAATAAGATCCAGATATAGCAATTTAAAAAATAACGATATTTCGAAAATATAAATGTTGTATTATACATTCGTCTTATTCAACAGAAAGAAGTTCCATTTTTTGAATTTAAAAAACAGCTTTTATTTTAAAATTCTACTAACCTATTTTGGACCCACAATTAACCCATAATTAATTTTCTTGAAATTTGAACTATTTTCCTAAAAAGTCATCTTTGTTTGTCTTAAATTCAACTGTTTTATTTTAAAAGAAAAAAGTGGAAAAATATTACTTTTTAAGACAATATTTCAAATTACAAGAAAATAATTAAATTTTGAACCACGCAAATAATTTTTAACCAAAATAGATTAATTCTGCGTCAAAAATTTAGTTGACGGCGAGGATAACTGAATGGGTTTGTCATCGCAAATACTGATAATTTTGAAAAATTACCTTATATATAGTCCTCTTAATTTCAGGGATGTAAGAGGTAACATTTTTTCTCTTTAAAGGATTAAATGCGCTAAAAATTTTGTATAAAATAGGCTCAGGATGTAGCCTATTTGTCTATTTCTGAAGTGGATATTGCAAAAATTGTGTAAATTTCAATGTTTCTTACACTTTCAATAACTTCCGTAATAATGAATATTTTTTAATGATCCTGGACTCATTTTAAAGCTATTTTTCCACAGTATCGCAAAAGTTGACCAGCATAGTCAAACTTTAAGTTTTTGCACTGTGATAGGATTTTTATTATAGATTTACGCTCATAATGCTCTTGTGATACTGTTGAAAGGTAGCTTAAGTTCTCACACTGCGATAGCAATTTTTTGAAGATCTACGCTTTTAAGCTTTTGTGATACGATGGAAAGTAACTTCAGAACAAGCCTACGAACATTAAAAAATATTTATTATTAAGGAAGTTATTAAAAATTCAAGAAATCATTGAAATATGCACTATTCTTGCGATATCTACTTAAAATATGACCTACTTTGATACTATCTGACATGTCTAAAGGACTATTACTCCCTATTTCTCCCCGATCTTACGTTTTAAGTGTAAATAAAAAACACAACTAAACAGTATTTATTTGCTATCCGAGATTCGACCGCTTTGCGGAGTTTTGCGACAGCCGCATAACACCTAAGAAGGAATGTTCATCAAGCACTGCTGCAGCCGTGAAAAAAGCACTTAAGGGCACGTAGCGCTCTTCCGCTGCAGGACCAGATGATATAAAAAGCTTCTGTAGGAAGACGTTTACTTCTGCAAACCAAGAACTGGTCCACATAATCACCTCATATTTAAAGTCGAAAACGACTATTCCGTTCTGGCCAGTGTTAGGACGCACTATACTCCTTCTGAAAAAAGCTAATTTCTTCAGCCCAGAGAATTACAGGTCAATAAATTGTTTGTTCACGCTGTATACGATCTTTAAAGCTTGTCCTGAATGACAGGATTGTTCGAAGTATTGAGTCTGTGTGGAGAGAAATGTAGGAGCAACCCAGGGTTGCGCACGTAATATACGTTTTCAAGATGATGTCAAAATATTCACATTTAATTCCGTAGCCTTAAAAAAACACAGGGAGCGATATTCGCTAGTAGGTTGCGTGCATGCAATTTAAAGCGAATAAAAAAATTTTCATTCTACAACTTCGAAAATCAATAGAGGCGACAGACCGCGGAATGCATGTTGGGAAGAATTATCCTTCCTATCAGAGGATGCAAGGGATGCAACCGCATATTATCGAAGACTGCTGAAGAAAGGTTAAGAAACCACATGTAAATTTTTAACCATTCGAACTTCAAATATCTAAAAAGAAAAAGAATAAATAAATATAAAAAAATAAGGAAGAATAAATGAGTGGTGTCAGTTTTGATATTCTTGGAGATATTTATATACAAAATGAGTTAAACGAATCGCTTCTTCAATTTCTTAGTTTTTATCTGAGAAGTATTGATTTCTAAATATTTGAGGGGGGGGGGAGGGGGTGTGTTTTAACATCATATATGTGCATATTTTGAATAAATATAGTTCACAAGAGAATCTTAAGGTTTTTTGCACCACGGCAAAAATATTTAAATATTTCGCTACGAAAATATTATATAAAAACTATATGCTAATTCTTAAAATTTAATTAAAAATTATAAGTATATAAAAATTGCTTTGATCCAATGGCTAATAATGAATTAGTTCAGGTACACATAAGAATACTACCAAAAAGTGAAGTTATTATGGTCTACCCGAGTCTACCATCTTTATTACGTCTAGTACGTTTTTACAGGTTTTTTACGCATAATACGTCAGAAATCTCGAGTGACGCATCATTGCACAACACTGGATCATCCTCGCTCGAAAAAGGTATAGCCACCTGCCGAGAGAACCTGATAATTGACAGGTGCAAAGACGCTGCAGCCTATCAGCGCATCCTGTCAATGACCCGAATTAACTACCAGGAAGCTTTTAATTCAACTCATCACCATAGGCTTATCATATGTCTGTTGGAAAGCTTGAAGGTTTATCCACACATAGTGAGATGCATAGAGAGATCTGGAAATTATCTGTGACAAATAACAACGTCAGTTTCCAGAGGGGCGTCTTTCAGGGTAATACCATGAGCTCTCTCCTATTTTGTATCACACTTCTACCTCTATCTCTCGCACAAGCAATTCTCGCACAAGCAATTTTCGCGTGAAAGGGCGGCGTCATTATCACCTTCGTATAACGTGACCGCATTTTACATCAACAAGTTCCCAGATAAAGGTGTAGAGCGTGTCATGCACACGTTGAGTACCTAGAATATACACTATCCAGGTGTCCCACTCACGCGTGAACCATGTATCTCTACAGAAATAATGCGACTCTAAAAGTACTTCTTTATTATCTGTGTCGCTCTAGTGGTGTTGGCCGCTACCCTGCCTTGCCGAACCAATAGTCCGAAACAAGAAGTGCCATATGTTCTAGAACCACGATTTTCGGATAGCTGTCTCCATTGCACATTCAAAGCCTGACATCGTTCTCCAAGATTTCGAGAAACGAACTACATATATTCGGACACGTAAAGGGGCGCTTCGCGGACGTGAGTTTACTGCTATTTAATTACAAAGAATAACAGATAATTATTTACGCATTATTTATTTATTAACCGTTAATTTAATGAGAATTAGATTTTTGACACCCTTCACCAAATTTTTTACTTTGCTCGGCGAATTCGAAAATATAGGTCCTTTGAAAAAAAAAAGAACCTTCATTTACTGGGACTTTCAAGCTTTTCATTTTTCATAGATACCAAGTTTGAAACAACGAAAAACATAAACAAACGAGCTATAAGTTTTAAAAAACGATGTCCAAAAGTTTATGCTACTGCAAAAGTTTTCCACAGGTCGGGAAATCAAAAATGAAAATGGGTCCTTGCATTTATGTAAAGGGCAGTTTAAAACCATAGTGCCTTCTTATTAAATAATAATTTGTTTTTAAGGTACTTCAAAATAAGAATCTTTCAGAAAACTTACTGCATCTTTATTTTCGTTTTTTAATTTACTTCCCAGCTCTCGAGACTTTTGGAGAAAATTTTTCAATTCATCGAACTTTTGATTAGGTCCTTTACATTCGTGGATTTTTTCAAGTACGCCGCAGAGAGTACTAAACTCTATCTTCGCTCCGAGAGTGGGCATTTTTCTGAAGCATACAAAATTTAGAGTACAATAATTACTTTACTTGTCAAAACTAAATTGAATTTTGTCGAAGAGTTACATTCTAATGAAACAAGTAAATCGCAAAGCCGTAGATAAGTACAGTAAAGAGAAATGAAATAAAATCAGTAATTCAGAGAAAAATATTCATGAAAGTATTTTTTTTTCTTATAATATGACTCCAACATCAATTATGATCGTATTGAAGGTAATAAAGTAGTAAGCAATGAACAGACTTCAGATTGTAACATAGTCGTCCAGATATATCCTAGCTAAATGATAATTTTCTGAATTTAAATATATAAGATGCAAGTTGAATGCAGCTTCTTTCCTTAGATCCAAAAGATGAAGATGTTGCTTAACTATTTCCGATGGAGCTACAGTAAGAACGAGTTTGTAATAGTATACAGCAGCTGGTAATAGTCCAAGTTGATGAAATGCTCGTGCTGTATTAAAGTTAGTTTCTTGCTCCCCCACTTTTCCTCGTAATTGGGCATACTTCTTAAGGAAAGCCAAAGCTAAAAGTAGAAAGATAGACTGTTTTCGTAAATATGAAAAGGGGTACTCGTGGAAGCTACGGCAGATCTTAGATATTACTCTAATCAGTGATCAGAACAACAAAATTTTTATCAAAAATGTACACGTACTATCGGTAACTTCAAGCAATTATTCATCTGTAATAAAGAACATTTTCGAATAAAACAGATAAAATCTTACTACCACAAAATAAGGAATCAAGTTATGGATAAAAGTTCTAAATCAAGTAACTATAAACATGTATTTAAATTGATGAAGATATAGATCCATCATTCTACAAATAAACTGGTGTATTGATACTACACACCAGGAAATAACGAGAAACCAAAACCAATGTGAATAATTACAAACGTCCGCAAAAAGTCTAAAATATTGTATAATATTGTCGATGACATAGTTTTTAAAGAATCAGTTATTTCCTTTTAAGTTGGAGGCGGTTCAAAAAAGGATAATAAAAGTTGTTGGAAATTATTTTGCGTGACCTCCATCTGTGAGGAATATGAACTTTAAAATATTTTATATGACAAAGCATGAAGAATTTGAAGCTTTATGTTTTGTTTAAGTATATAAAGCATTTTAAAATACATGCCTCCCAACGGTACTCACATATGACAGGGGAAGATTTCGCAGAAAGCAATTTGTATTATTTTCAATTAACTTCTTCGTATCGCCTATAGGTATAAAGAAAATCACTGCATAACACTACAGCAGGGGTCTCCAAAGGTAGATCCTGTATCTACTAGCGAGCCCAGGCCAATAGGTCAGATCGACTCAGTTTTGACCCAGAACTGTAAAAACCCTTTAGGGATCGTTCACATATTACGCAGGGCTGTTTTCTTTTGTTTAAATAAAGATGAGAATAAAGTTGCCGTTACATAAAAAATGATACAACGATATAAACAAAATAAACCACCCTTACGTAATAAGTGAACGGTCCTTACCTGATTTGAGCCGTTGGGAACCTTTAAACTCAAAACCCTTATTTCTATTAAAAACTTCACGGTAAAATTGAGAATTATGAAATAAAATAATGAATGTTTAGTTTTCTTTACTTTATTGTTGTTAAATAAAAATTCAATCCAATTGTAACTTTGTATACTCACAATTTCAATTCCCTAAAAATTGCTTTGTTTATAAATAATTCAAAACTTAGTTTTCAAATCAAGACCTAAATTTATCTTAGGTATATCTTAATTATCTAATTTGTATATTTATATAAAAAATTATATCACAAGAAGGTACTGTAAAATAATACAATTTTAAAATCCATAATAACAAATTTTTCAATAATAAGAGTTTAAAAAATTGTTAAATCGACCTAAATAATTGATTAAATTATTATATCTAACAGATATACAAAAAATAAATTAATTAAAATCTTTACAATCTGTTAATACCAATGCAAAGAATTTTTCCCCTTCAGTTGCAATAGCATTTTTCAAAACTTTTTTATTAAAAAGTACAGATTATATTTATTTTAAACGTTTTCTGTCGAATAATTCAATTTTAAAAGTTTATAATTTTTTTAAATTACATTTTGAACGGTAAAAATTACAAAAAATTAATTTTTTTATGTATGTCAAATTTGTAAAATCGATTTTAATTAGTAGTAGCAAATTGAAAATTATTTCTATTTAAAAACACTAATGCAATTTTAATGCCTTTGAATATTAAGTGATCAATTTTTAAAGTTTTTAATTTTCTCCATTTTCGAAATTTTATTCTAAAATAATTTTATTTATAGATTCCTAATTTTAAAAAACTCTGAAATTGTAATCGGTTTGGATTTATTTTTGACCACTTATTTTTATTATTATTCGTATTTTTTAAATTATTTAGTAATATTTATGTCAAAAACATTTATTTTTGAATAATTATCGGCATTTTTTTCGAGGGGTCATGAAGTTCTGCTCAGTTTCCAGTCGAAAAAAATTGGTAGATTTTAAAAAAAGGCCAAACGGTCTACAGCTACAACCAGTTACAAAAATGTTAAGTTTGGGTAGATGTCCTTTATCAGTTTGAAATCTCGTACTGCACTTCAAAGAGGAATATCTGTGCAGGCAGACGATATGCTAAACTAGTTGCCAAAACTAGTAAAGTGTTCCTCAAAATTTGAAAAAAGCCATAAAATCAAGAGTAAATTCTACACTTTAAATATAAACCAAGTCTAACACCGTCCAGATAGAATAACATAATAATTAATATGCTAATTACAATTATTATTATTAACATTAGCATAACAAATGTGGAAGCGTGTCAAAGAGGAAAAGAGGTTAATCGAGTGGTAACCGCAATCTTCTTCTCTTATTTTCTAATCACGACTGCCGCTCTATTATTATTATTATTGTATTATTAATATTATAATATTATACTATACACTCAACTTCCAGTTAAGTCAAAACATTTGAAATGAAAACAGTTCGGTTACATCAAATTCTCCTTATCCACACCAATGTCTATTGGGGCGAAGAAGATGAATGAGTGCGCTTTATACGTGTGCCGTGTGTATCTGTCTATGCTGCTATGTGCCACGTGTTGCTAAGTGGAGGAGATGTAAAATGTGAAACAACTGGTCTGTGCCTTTTCATATATCTGATCGTCGACATAACTGATGTTTGACTTAACTGGAAGTTAAGTGTACTATCTATTATTGATACGAGGCATTAACATAATATTTCATCGTGCTCTTGGACTGACGCTAAATATTTTTTGACTCGTTTATGAAAATAATTTTAAACTAGATAAATTAAACGTGAAATCTTTCGATCTTGCAAATTATTCTACTTACAAAATTGCAGCTTTTGTTTCTGTAAAAGTATTCAGCTTTGAAGCCCCAAAACAAACAAAAGCATCAACAGTGATGATAGCTTTATGTTTCGCAGTGTCTGTCATTTTCTGTGTTTTGTGGTTACATATTTAAATTACAATTATATTTAGTTTTTATCAAGTAATATTTCGAGTCGCCGAGAGTGATTGTTTATTTCCGAAATTGTGTACATATAACCATCATTACCGACGAGGCGTTTGCCTGTATTGAGGCGAATGTAGCGCCAAATAGGGATTGAGAATGTATTTTGTCAATCAAAAACTTCGATACTAAAATCGCTACTAAAACCCAATTTTTAAAAACTGTGAAATTTTAGCCTTAAAATGCTTTGACCATTTACTCGGAACTGATTAACTTTTTTTAAGTCAATCCTTTTTTATCCGCATTTAGAAACTGAATATCTCAGGACTTAGATTTTATTTGATATTTCAATTAAAAATTGCAGTTTATCGTATCCTTAAATAGTGATTTCGATGTTAAAGTATGTTAAATCTCGCTAATAAAAAAAATCATGTCTTTAATTCGTGGTTGCAAATTTTTATCTGTTTCTTTTGTTCTAAAATGTTCTCTATTCCAGATCAATAACTGAATAAAGTTGCTGCTGCTTTGTGGATTTTTCAATAAAAATTATTTGCCCTTGAACAATTAATCAATAATTCGCAATATGAAATAGACGAAACATGCGGCACTAGTCAGATCAAACGTAATGTTAGATGTTTTAAAATTCTCAAATAAAATATTTCCAGAGCGGCAATGATCTGCTTTGACAAAAATAAAATAAATTATTTCAACATGCATTATGACGCTCATTGTGATCTAGTATTTCGGAGCCTATTTACCATAGTGAGAAGGGAATTAACGTATTAGTGATTGAAAAAAATAATTATTCTAATAATATTCAAATTCTCTTTATGAAATTACTCATGGAATAAACAAATGTCAACCATGTGTTTGATTATGGCTGTACTAGGTTAGCAATCATTCAGCATTTTTTATTACCTAATGCTCCTTTTAAAGAAGACATATAGTACATATTGTACAATACATATTGTATACTTCCTGAATCGATTTTAAATCAATGAATAAATTGATATGATGTATAAAAATTACCTTTTTATGTGAAAAACCTCTAAAAATTTCGAGTTTTTATTAGAAAAAGAACATACTAAATATTTATTATCGCGTAATTGAGAAAAGTTTTACGAGGAAATCGAAGACATAAACATTTAAATAATTGTGAAGCAAATTTTTTTTTTAAAAATGCAGGCGGCAAAAACTGAGCCGGCGTTTTCAAGTCCATAAGCTGGCCTTAATTTCCTTTAAAGTTGATTTTTTCCTTCAAACTGGCCAAATATTGGGTCCTAGGAATTTTACAACTTTACACTGGATCTATAACCTTTATTTAAAAAAGTATAAATCAAATAAAAAACAACACCTCTGACATAGGGGAGGAAATGTCCTTTTTTGTATTTCTTAAGAGACTGAGTGGACATGTATCGGATATATTTTGATCATTTTTATCACATTCTTTTAGCCATAGGTTTTTGCTGTTGATATTTTTTAATAGAAATATTGAAAACAATTTACGTAGGGGACTTTCGATTCAAATTTCCATATAGTCGGAAAAATAAGCATACATATTTAAGGAATTTCGAAGGAATTCGTTGTTTTTTTAACTCAAAAGTTAATATTTCATCATATATTGCATGCCTGGGTTTTCTTGCCAAGGGTTTTCTTCACTCTCGTGAAGTTGAATGAGTAAAGGCTAGTGGAGGTGTAAAAATCCCACCTGGCAAACGAGCAATTTCGATGAAATACCCCGCTCTGGGCAAGCCTAACACGAGGAGTTGGAGTAAGGCAAGAGAAATATCTATAAGGCACGAGGTGGAAAATGAGAAAATGTATGATAGAGTACATAGTCCGGGAAGAAGGAGATAGGTAAAAAATAAGGTTCAATACAGACAAAAGAGAATGTGCATTTGAAGAGAAAGCGAGAGAAATTGTTTAACAGAAGGAAAATAACATAGGAGAAGAGGAAAGGGGGAAAGAAAAAGAGATATTTTAGAAAGAATAGACTTGCTGCATTGGAACTTTAGAAATTAAGAGACGACATGAGATGAGCCAATAAGTACAGATAGTCCTGAAAGAAAGGGAAAAGGAGATCGAAGTACAGAAGAGATATAACCGGATAATAGATTATAATTATAATGCTAAACATAAGAGTAAGAGTGGAAGGAAGAGAAAAATACTTAGGTAAGTTCCTTACGAATCGATATTTCGGTAAATTTTTTCAAATTTTAACTGAATAAGAAGCACATTGATATCTAACTGTTTATCAAATTTGCTGAAGATAAACCGTTTTACTTGAAAGATAACAGTCATAAAAAAGGCAAGTGTTGTAAGTAGCCGCCTAAATCGAACTTGTACTAGAACTATTCATTTTATTTAAACGATTGAACGCTTCTACAGATTTGGATTTAAAAAAAACTAGTAGACAACAGATGATTATTAGTTAGATATAATCAAATATAATCACTTTTACTTTTTCATTATTAATTTTCCAAATCAAACTGTGAAAGATATTGCATTTTAGCAAAAATCTTCACCTGCATTAGCGAATTTATTAGCAATGTAAACCTGACAGTACCATGTTATCAAAGCATGATGTGTCCTATTTCACAAATAAGGGATCATTTAAGACTCATTTAATTCCCCATTGCCGAATTTTCGGCTCTTCATTTTTGTTTTAAATATGCACGGTGCTGCCAGCATTACTCCAAGCCAGCAGCGCCTTTTAACGAATCGGTCAAAAAATGAATATATTAAATTCCCCCTTTCATAGGAATTTCCGGCTCCTAGCCATTGCTTTATTGCAGAATTCGTGGAAAGGGTCCTCGCCTGTGATGCTTAAAAAACAAAACATTTTTTCAGTTTTGCAATTATAAAATTGATAGTTCAAAAAGAATGATGTCCTGTCATTTTGCCCTTAGCGACCTTTTTTAATTTTTAAGGGTTTACATTAGTTTAAAGGGTTTCCTAGAGCCGTAAATAAGCCGAAAATTCCTGTGAAAATGAAAATGTATAATAAAATGTAATAAAATGTATATATATATATATATATATATATAATATACGAGTTTTTATCAAAAAATAACGAGACTTTTCAAATTTCCCAGGCTGTATTCAACCGTTTGGAAAAAACTTTCTTTTTTTATGTTGCTGCACTTGTCTGGATATTGTATGTGCATTGGTAGCCATATTGCATGTTTACTCTGCCATCAGCTGGTAGTGAAGTTATACATGTTTTAATGTGCTCAGCGATTATTCAATTTTGGAATAAATGGATCAGAGAATTTGCATCAAGTTCCGTTACAAAAATGCAATAAAGTTGTAACGTACCATTACATATCGCGGGCCACACACTTATAAATGGCAACGACACACTCACGCACATACATAACACACCACACCTAGCTCTTAGTTAGATCTGTATCTTATAGGAAAATATATTGTTTCTCATTTTTATATCACACTCCGCTGTTCGTTTCCTTATAAACGCTGCCCCGATTCCGAAACCCTGGCAAGACTGAAGCTAAATTTCGACCAAAAGCAATATCGCCATTACATCGTTCAAGATTTACTAAATGAAGTGAATAACGACCCTACATTGCTCGATCGAACCATAACAGGTGTTGAATTATGGATTTATGGATATGACGTCGAAACTAAGGCTCAACCGTCCACCTGGAAGCATTCAACGTCACCAAGAGCGAAAAAAGCACTACAAGTTCGATCAAACGTGAAGGTTTTGCTCACTGTGTTTTTCGATTTCAACGGTTTAGTGCATTATGAGTTCTTACCAAAGGTCAAACGGTCAATAAAGAATAATATGTAGGAGTTTTACATCGTTTGCGTGAAGCAATTCGAAGAAATGACCAATCTTGTAGCAAAATCAGTCATGGCGACTGCACCACGATAATGCGCAAGTTTTTGGCTAAACACAACACCGTATTGATGCTACAACCACCGTATTCACCGGACATGGCCCCTCTGTGACTTTTTCCTATTCCCAAAGATGAATAAATCCATGAAAGGAAGCCGTTTTGACGACATCGTTGAAATAAAAGCAGAATCGCTGTAACAGCTGAATGCCATATTGAAAAGTGAATTTTAAAAGTTCTTTGAAGATTGGAAAACGCGCTGACGTAAGTGCATTACATCCGAGGCGGACTACTTTGAAGGGGACAAAATTGATATTCACGAATAAATAAATATTATTAGCAGAAAACGAAGTCTCGTTATTTTTTTATCACACATCGCTATATATAATTATATATATATATATATATATAAACTTAATATGCAAAGACTTCCGAAATGCCACATCCCGTTTTAAGAATATATAGATTTTATTTTACTGACCGGCGTTATTTATTACTGCAAAGAAAAATTTATATTAAACTCTCACCTTGTGCGACTAGCTGATTTTTCTTGGCAAAAAATTTCTGACATGCCATTTGCAGAAGAGTAACTGATACCAAAAGAGCAAGAAGCGAATTTGGTTCTATTTTAAACAATGATATATAATCGTTGAGTGCATACTTATATGTTCCAGAAACTAAGCAATTGTTGGCATGTAAAATGTGAAGATAAGAAAGAACATCTTCTCTGCCAAGCAAACGCATTATAAATCGATTATGCCTTGAATCCTCCGCTCTTTGAATGATGATATTCAACAAATTCCAAAAATTAGCTTTTTGGTGCACACGCACGAGCTCTCGGACGATATTATATCCATGATAAGAATCACCATTATGTATGCATGATACTAAACACAAGAACATGACATGAGAATTTTTTTTTTCAAATCTCTTTGATGTTAGCGCAGTAAAACATATTCTTTGGCACAGTCCGAATTTTTTTAATTTATGCGCAAGCTTACACATTTGCAGTAACAGTGCGAATTCACTTTTT
The DNA here is from genome assembly GCA_010014905.2 of Druon quercuslanigerum. NCBI lineage: Eukaryota > Metazoa > Arthropoda > Insecta > Hymenoptera > Cynipidae > Druon > Druon quercuslanigerum. Next base: position 6,570 of record JAAAKG020024998.1, on the reverse strand, counting down.
AAAGAAGGTTCCTCACTAGCAACAAATGTTGAAGTATTCTCGTCCTCAATTGTTTCTCCGCGTGATAGTCGGTGAAGTTGCAAGGCTTCGAGACGTTGACGGATATTTGTAGCCTTACTTAGTCCGGTCATTTCTGATCTGGATCTTAAAGTCGCACAATGTCTGGAAAACAAGAGCATTCCAGATTTAAAATATTCATCATACTTCCGAACTTTGAAAAGAAGTAAAGTCCTCTCGTACAAAACAGCTGGATCCAAATCTTCGCTTTCTGAATTTTGCTTTAAAATCTCTATAGCCTTATTAAATTGACCTCCCAATTTATACAGTTTTGTTAACTCTAGCCGAACTCCTGTATGCGCCGGTTGTAACTTTCTCACAATCTCATAGGATCTCGTAGCTTTCTTGGCATCGTTACATCCCTTCCAACATTCAGCGTGGCGCAACCAAACAGCAGCTAAACTATAATTCTTACTGTTGACTAAAGGCTCTAAAAGAACTAAAGCACGGCTAAATTCCTTTTTCCTCATGAGCGCTTCCGCAATATCCAAAAATAAGTCTCCCCACGTTTCTGGATCCTCTTTAGCACAGAGCTTCGACATAAGTTGATCAGCAATTTCGATTTCATCAATTTCAACTAAGGTAATTAAAAATTTGACCTTCAACTCAACTACAACATCATCTGGTATGTCACAAGCTTCGATCTCTTTAGTTCCCAATAATAATTCTGTTGATTTTCCATCCTTCAGTTCTGGTGAATGACAGTCTTCTTTGTACTTTATCCAAATACTCGTATACTTGGTGAGGATGTCCAAACATCTGTGAAAGTTTTTCATTTCGATTAACAATTCTGTCATTAGGTTTACTTCTTCAAGTGTGACAAGGTCAGAACACTTATTGAATATCTGCTCCATTGCATCCAGAGCTTGTTCATAATTCTTTTCTTGTGTGTAGCGTTTTGCCAGCATCTTGGCGAACATAATGATACTTTTACCGTCCTCAGCTCCCAATTGGTGAACCAGCTTCGTGTAATTTTTAAGAAATGCTCTTTTATCACCTTGTTGCTCTTGTAACTTTGCTCGAGATTCATACAAACTCATGTCTCGTGGACTAGCTTGAATCGCTTTAGAATAGCAAGTTATTGCCTGTTTCATATTTTTCGCTTCCAATGATAAATTCGCTAGTCTTATCCATTGATCGGCATCCTTGGGACTAAGATGAGCTGCTATAAGGGCAAACTGCAAAGACTTCTCAGGCTGGTCATTCTCGTAAATCATCGTGAGTGTTTGGAACGGTTCGGGGGCGCACGGAACTTGCCTAAATTTATTATTAAAATTAGATATTCGAATAATATTTGACAAGTATATGTACACGATAAAAATTCACCTTATGATTTCCATACACATTTGTGCAGCTAATTCAGTTTCTCCTCTCGCAAATCTCAAGTTGGCTTCACCCATAAGACCTAGCAAAGCAGCTGGAAGCTTCCTTCTTTGACGGGCTGGTTTCCGCTCCTTTCTCTTACGACCCGTTGTATTATCCGTGAGCTCATCGAAGACGACTCTAAAATAGCAACGTTATCACTTTACGAAAAAAGAGCATTTAACTCCCAATAAAAGAATTAAAACAGTCTTATTGTCACAAAATATTTGACGCAAACAAATATTACGACAAACGGACCTAGCCGAAGAAGTTCCACCCGCTACGCAGTGGAAAAAAGTGAATTGTTTGGTTAAAATTAAAATTTAGCCTAGAATTTTTAAACGATTGTTGCTTTAATATCTCTATCACTAAATTTTTCCCCTTGGAAGTAAGGAAAATAAAATAATTTATAAATGACGTTTTTGAAATTAAATGAAAAAAAGAGTGGCGGGTTGAAACTTGGAGAAAAAACTTTTTTTATTCGGGCTACTTTTGCTATGTTTATAGCACTGGAAAATATGTATAAATAATCCTAATTTTTATTAAGATGAAATTAAATTATGCCTAAGTTTACTGTAGTAGTATCGCAGTCGATACAATTTTGTAAATTGTTGAAAAGAAAAAGCTTCGTCTGTAAGAATCTGATAAATTCCGAGGTAGCAGACAAAAATGTAGAAAGACATGGTCGATAGGAGTAGCAACGCTTGATAAGAAATTATTTGATGCACAACAACGAAACTTCAGACAAAATTAGTGGGAAAACCCAGCAATCCAAGAATTTATTCTTTCCTATTATAATAAGAATCTGCTTATTCATTGCGGTAAATGGCGTAAAAGTGCAATCTTGGGAAGACTAAATTCAAAAGAAGTGAGATCGAAAATCTTACTTATCAATTCTATAAAAAAACTTATACAAAATGTCTAAATCTCGCTTGCACATATTATATACGAATTACAAATGCACACATTATTTAATCATTTATTTTCCCAAAAGCTGATTTATTTTTATATTTTTAGATCAATCATTATTTCTGCAAGGATAATTTGCTAAAATAAATAAGAAAACTAATTATCCACCAAGGGAGATTCAAATCGAGGTCGCATGAGCATATCTCACCCAGCGGTGCTGGCCTGGCAGCAGTATGGCTGCATGATACTCCACTGCTGTGGCGTTCGAATCTTTTGGCTAGACATTTTTTACGTTTGTTCACTACAACAAGAAGAATTTTTGACACTTTCCATGATTTTTTAGCTTCAAAAGTACGGAACGAATGAAAAAAAAGAAAAAAAGAAATGGAATCATTAATAATTATTAATAATTTATAATATAATTTTATAATAATAATTAATAATAAATAATAATAATAATAAATAATTATTAGTAATGACTGATTAATAATTTATTAATTTATTATTATGTCCGATTTTGTATGAAGTTTCGGTGTTTAAAAATATATATATTCTTTTCAAGCGTGGCTTCTTCTATCGACCACCTCTTTCTACATTTTCGTGTGCTTCCTCGGAATTTAAGAGATGCTTTCAGACGAAATTTTTTCTTATCCACAATTTACAACATTGAATCGACTACGAAAGCACTGCAGTGAACGTAAGTATAATTTAATTTCTTCTCAATAAAAAAAATTATATATACATATTTTCCTGTGCCGGAAAAATTGGGAGTTTCGACTTAGGCCAATGTCAGAGTAAGTCGACCGTTTTTCTATTCGTTTATCCAACACACTTAAATTGTTCAAAATGATTTTTTTTTTTGCATTCGTAGTAAAAAATCTGACCTATTGTTATCCATCTTCAAAGAGTATTCCGTGAAGGTAAGTTCTCCATTTAAAAATTGTTGTGTAAGCTGATCTTCCCTGCTCGTTTCCGTCTCCTGTTCTTCTAAAATATCTGTATCAGTCCTATCAAGTTTTTCCTCATTTATCGACGACGGCTCTACGGGACTCAAACTTCGATTTGCTTTTTCAAAGATTGCTTGATATTTAAGAGCTTTGGCTTCAACAAATTCACCCATGTCTACGTCCATTTCATTTATAGTAGACTCGTCGAGCTCTTCTATTATGACAGGCACTAATGCTGATTTATGGACAATTAAAGTGTCATCACGTGCCACGTTCGTGAGCACATTTTCTTCAACATCAACATCCATTGGGATGTATGTGGATTCCATTATTTCACCACGAGGGTAATTTTTTTGAATTAATGTAATTTTTAAAGTTCATAGAGGGTACAAATATCATTTGTTTCATAAAAAATAGGATTCACTTTTAAAACTTTTGTTTTCACCGTTTTCCCTTTAAAAGTGTTGCATGTATTCCTGGAACCTGAACTTCAAACCACAGTCTTTGAAGTCATTCAAGACAATAAAACTTTTAAAATCGTAATAGGTTCCTGAGATAGAAATAAAAATGGCCAAGTCTGGAATGACAAATTTCAATCGGCGATTACCGTTGTCAGCTGAAAATCTCGAAGATTTTGTACCTTAACTTCAACTCTTGCTGGAACTTAGCAAACTTGTAGAAAACCCCTGAAATTGACAAATGAAAAATAGAATGTTTAAATAATTGAAAATTCTTTAAAAATATTGATCAATACTCCACTAGGCCAAAACTAATCAGTTTTGGCAAAAAAATCAAAAATGAAGTGCTGAAAAGTGTTGACTTCTTGCCGAATTGACAATTTTGGAGTCAGAGGTACTATTCACAGATGTTTTTTTATGTATATTATACAGTACCCTCCCACCTACCGCGACGTCCCCTACTCGCTTTGACCCCACTACCGACAAATGCATGCGCACGCATTAAACAGAATACTCGCGTGAAAATACAATTTTTCAAAAAAAGTTGACATTCAGTATAACCTATTTAATAAGTGAGTTTCGATTCGAAAATAGCTAGTAGTTTTAGACCTAAAAAGAAAATACTTGTTTTGGAAGAACCTTTGGGCTTACTAGGAAGGTGGATACTAATGTTCCTTCTTGCCCTGAAAGCGCAATCATTTCGAAGTAGGTGCCTACTTTCTGCGGTTGGTTTTAATGTCGGTTCCTCCTCTTCATAGGTGGCTTGTTTATACAGTGTTCGGGAAAGCACTCTGCGTACATCTCTCTTTTTCGAAAGTTAGGCGGCTTGAGTCAACAAAGACTGATGTTAACATTTTAAGTCTCTAGGTTTTTCTGGCATACACGCACACACGCCATAAACCCTCCGTAAGCAGGGATAATGCTGGCAACGTAGAAGTCTAGCAAGTTATGTGAATGACCTAGATTGACTACCGAAAAGCTTTCGTTTCAACCTCTTATAGACTTATCATCTGTCTGTTGGAAAGCTTGAAGGCTCATTCACACATGGTAAGATGCATAGAGAGCTTTAAGTCCCTTTGGAGAACTAGACTTACTATCTCATCTGAAAAATATCATGTGACAACGAACAACATCACCTTCCAAAGGGGCGTCTTCCAGTGCGACACCATGCGACCTCTGCTTTTTTGTATTAAAATCCTGTCTCTATCTCTCGCACTACAAAATTCTTCTAGATACCTCTGTGGCGACACTAATCATCGCGACGATAATGCCACTCACGTATTTTAGATTGATGACAATAGATTGGACAAGTGTCTTGTCTGATGAATGAAAAGATTATTGACGTTCCCAAGGACCCTGAGCTTATTTATATGAGTGTTATTAGACATCTTGACCCTGGATAGACTTATACATCACTGGGCGTGCTTCAAAGCAGCATTTATCTCTTGATATCACTACACGGAAGATCATGCATATGCATAAGAGACTGCATATTTATTCGCCGTCAAGGCGGACACGGACTTCTAAATATCCACGAGATATCCACGAGATGATTGGCAAAGGAGCGTTCCTATATAAATCCGCGGAGCAGGCGATAGAAACCCTTGACCTGAATTTTAACATCAGAAGTGAGGAAAGTGCAATAATCTATCTAGATTCTTCACTTGTTAAACCCGAAGTAAAGAAAGCAGAGGTTAAAAAGTTCCGCCAAGAGCTATTCTATAAGAAAATGCACGGAATCTTTCGCATAAATGTAGAAGAACAGTCTTTGTCAAAATATCAACATTTTCCTTTTCTTAGATTATCAGGGCTTAATTATGGTACAGAAGCTCTTATTTTCGCATGTCTGGACAACTTCATACCCACCTCAGGATAACGGGACCGAATTTTATGTCAAGAAATTCACAGCGATAGGTGCAGAGCGTGTCATATACACGCTGAGTACCTAGCCCACATAGGTACTAGATGGTAGTCCCACCCACGCGGAACGACGTTACACGCTCGAGGCCCGACATTTTTCTCCAAGACTTCGGCTCCAGTCGGCTACAACATCACTGCCAAGGAGAAGGAAAGGGTGGAGAGGTATCAATACCTCAAAAGGGGTTGCAACAACTGTACCAAAAATATTCGGTTAAAGAACCTAATTGTACTTGTGATCATGGCTCTCGGAGGTTCGTAGCTATCACTGGTACGTAACCTTATATCTATGCCTGCATGTTACAAATATGCCAAAGCACTCGCGAGATGGATGCAGAAAGCAGTAATCCTTGGATCGCTTCGTGTCCTATACTCACGAGGATTTTGCCGCCTTGTCTTTGTGATTTCATCTTGCCTTATGGCCACCCATCTCACGGTCGTGAAACATGGTCATAGGTGTGAGTTACAGCGGTTCTGCTGGCAGCCGGTGTCATTGATGGAAGTTGCTTCCAGTGGGACCCTGCGGTGATTGTTTAACCTACGTTTAGAAAAAAAACAAAGCCACCGAACGCGTCCTCGGGTTGCGGATAAAGGGTCCCTGTACCAAGGGTTTCTGCTAAACATGGTTGCAAAAAATTAATAGGCAGTCGCGGACAACTGACCAGGGGTGGTCCCGAAGGAATTCACCCACAAGTGGAGGTGTCCAGAACGGTGACTCTGAGATACCGGGCGACCTCTCAGAGTAATAAGCCTTATCCTTGTATGCGGGGCTCTACAGGGATGGACGAACCCTTCACCCTAGCTTCTCGTGAGAACAACAATGATAACACCAAACATAGTTGCAGTAAGTGCGGTTCAAAACAACCGAACGCGCAGGGCTCCCGACAATGGGTCGGCCAACAATGCCGACCACTCTAGAG
>JAAAKG020024987.1:0-20029 GCA_010014905.2 Druon quercuslanigerum | reverse complement strand
AAGAATCTGCCAACTAAAAAAGATACATTTTTACCAAAGAAATCCATAAACTTAAATTTTCTATCAAAATATTTAAATAAGTACCCAAAAACATCAATTTTCAAAGAAAAAAATTAATTTCGAACTGAAATTTTGAATTTTGCACAAAGTAGAATTATTTGACACCAAATAGTTAAATCAATCAAAAACATGAACTTTCAAGTAAATAGGAAACATTTGGACTAATAATAGAATAGCTAAATTCTGACTTTAAAAAATTAATTTTATTTAAAAAAATGAAAAAAATGTTTAAATATTCAACCAGATTATTTTTAATTAAATGCAATACTCTTCCACCAGAAAAAAGAAATTGCAACAAAGTATGTAGTTCAACTTTAAACTACGAAAATGATTTATCAACTGAAGAAGGTTTTTTTTTAAACTAGAATAACAAAATTTACAATTAAAAAAATTAATTTTCAACAAAAAACGAATTTTACAATATTTAGTTACATTTCCTACAACACTATTTTATTTTTAAATCTATGATGACAAATTTTTAGTTAAAAGGGACTTTTTAACAACAATTTTGTAATTGTATGCAAAGGACAATAATATTTCACCTGATAGTTAAAATTTCAACAAAATTATAGATGAGTAAAAAAGAAGTTTTTTTCGACGAGAAGTAAACATATTATAATCAAAATAGAAATACGATTCAGAGCCTTGTCAGCCCCTTTTTAAAAAGGGGACAAGTATGCTAATTTCTGCACTTGTAATCTCACCTAAAAATAAATAAGGAAGGGAAAATGAAATAAAAAGAGGCAATTTTCAGATATTGTTTATCATTATTGTTATTACATTTTTTTGTAGCTTTTTTCTTTATATTGCTTTCGGTTAGTGTTCAGTACAGGTGACGAACAATAACAATACCAACGTTATAAAATATATATTTATATTCTCATTATGCCACATATACCAAATGTGTACAATGTACGATAATATCTCATAAAATCTAAACGGGTAGAAAACAGTACACGATATACAATGATATATATAGGATTTTCGATTTACTAACCTAATTATTATACGAACAATATAATCTCCTTTTAATTCCTCCGCACGTGTTCCCTTATAACTTATGGGCACTTTATGGTTGCACATTTCTTTCAGAACATCACTCGAAAAAATAACTGAATTTTCTCCGAGTGACGTTCTGCAAACTCACCGGTAGTGAAGTACATTCGATATATCGAAACTCTGGAATAAATAATTGCGACAGATTGCAACCCATAGTCGCAAACTTTAGATTAAATACGATAAAATTTACTTGCTTTGGAACTTACTATACCCAAGGTTGCCACAGCCTAATTTACTTTTTAAAAGTTTTTTAAAAAACATTTTTGACTAAAAAGTGAATCATTTTTAACCCAGAAAGCGATTAAACTAAAATTACATGATTAAAAATTGGAACTATATGGAAAAGTTGTGTAGGGGGGCCCTGAAAATAATCAAACAATTTTTGGTGTTGATTTCTGAAGGCATTCAGTTTGGGCGAGGTTTTTTTGAAAATTACTATTTTCAAAAAACAATTTTAAAATCTAGAAGAATCACGAAAGAATTTGGGCAGGTAATTTACTTTTTAAAATTTTTTCAATATATTTTTACCGGTAAAACAGCCTCCAACACTTGAACAAAGTCCTTCGTTATTCTTGCAGATACGCCACTTGGTGACAAAAATCTGAACTAGAAAAAAAGGTACGATTTTAAAGATGCATTTTAAGTTGAGTATAAAAGTCTTTTAACGATTTTTTTGTGGAGTTTAAATTATTTATTGGATACTGCAAATAAGTGTTTATCGAAAAAAAAGAGTTTTAAATATAATTTTTCTTTAAAAAAAGTTTTTTTTCTTTTTCTTTGAAAAAACAACAATTATTGTAATATTTATTGTGATTTTCAACAAATTACCGACTTAACTGGACTTTTTTTGAAACAGAAATGAAGTACAAGTAGATTTTTATCAATTTATACATAAAAATATTTACTATTTAAAAATCTGATCTAGGAGTTTGGTTAGAATTAGTATTTAAATTCCAATCGCTTACTATTAAAATCTTTGTATAATCTGGATCAAGTTTGTGAGATGGAAATTCTACCTAAAACTTGTTTTTGATAAAGCTTCTTTTTTTTTGGTATTCTATAATTGTTTTAATCTCAAGAAACCAATTTGAAAATAATTTTTAACAAAAATTATAATACGTGTCTAAAATTGTACCTACTCTTTCTAGTTCCTGTTTTTGGCACCAGGTGGCCAAATGGTCGACCACCATCCCCAATCAAAATAAAAATTTCATAAGGCACATTTTTCTTTCGCTCCAATTAAAGGCCAATTAAAAAAATCAGCAACAAATTAATTATTCTTTCTCAGGGTCCTCAGGCACAACTTTTCTATATTCGATCGATCACAGTCAAAGTTATTTCAAGCACATCTTTAAATTTTTGCAAAAAATTTTTAAGTCTTTCTATTTAAAAAAGTGACTTAAACTTTAAAAAATTAGTCAAATTAGATGACATGCACCCCTTTCCCTATTTCCTTCCCTCATGGACCTATCATGTCATCTCGTCTCGTTTCGAGTCTCATCTTGTCTCGTCTCGAGTCTCGTCTTGCTTTGTCTCAAGTTTTGCCTCGTCTGGATCATTGTTTCGTCTCGAGTCTTGTTTTTTTGAGTCGTATTCTTTTGAGTCTCGAGTCTTGTTTTTTTGAGTCGTCTTCTTTTGAGTCTCGAGTGAAAAGTACGACCAGAACTTAAAGCTTTTCACCCCGGTGATATGAAGACCTAAAAGTCCTCTTGCCTCGTATCAAGTCTTGCCTCGTCTCGAATCCTGTGTCGTTTCGAGTCTTGTCTCGTCTTGAGTTTTGTCTTGTCTCCTTTTAAGTCTCGAGTGAAAAGTATGACCAGAGCTTAAAGCTTTTCACCCCGGGGATATGAAACCCTAAAAGTCGTCTTGCCTTGTCTCGTCTTCAGTCTCGAGTGAAAAGTACGACAGAAACTTAACGCTTTTCATCCCGGGGATATGAAACTCTTTAAGTCGTCTTGCCTCGTCTCAAGTCTTGCCTCATATCGACTCTTGTCTCGTCTTGAGTCTTGCCTCGTCTTGAGTCTTTTCTCGTCTTGAGTCTTGTCTTGTTTTGCGTCTCGAATAAAAAAAACGACCGAAGTTTAAAGCTTTTCACCCCGAGGTTATGGAACCCTAAAAGTGATATGAAAAGTGATTAAACGTGACTTCCGTGACTGTGTGGCAACCCTGTTTCATTGCTTTGCATTGCAGTGGGTAGCACGAAAAAAAGGCTTAATCCGAAACAGCTAGAAATTAAGTAGAAAAAAATGATTTTTCTAATTTTCTTTTTAAATTTTTATTGAGAAGTGTTTTTTCGGATCGTAGGTACCGAAACGTGCTTTACGATCCCATTATGTAAACGCACTTAAGAAGCTCTTATTAGGGCTGTAAAGCGAGTACATGACCACCTCGTGTACCGGAATCGTGTCGTTTAGAGATTCTTGTGATACAATAAATACGTGCGTACCAATGTCAAATAAATCGGTTTATGTACAAGAGCGTTGGTACACGAGGGGGTGAGGCAAGAAGGGGAGGAAGCGAAACGAAAGTACAAAAAGTACAAAAAACAACCAACGAAACTTACTAATTAAATACCTGATACAGACTCGGTCGCACGAGGAATTCAACGCAAGACTAATTAATTTCGAGACATTTTTCAATTTGCATTTAACTTTTTTTTCGACTACCATTATTGATAGTAAAGGGTCGTTCATATATTAGGCAACGTTCTTTCAGGCCTCGGACTCAAGACGTTCAAAACAGGATCAATTTTTGAATCAATTTTGAAAGATTGTATTATCAAATTTTTTAATAATAAATAGAGGGGTTCACTATTTTGAAAATTATTTTAAACATACTTTTGGAATTCTTTTAAATCCGTAGAAATCTCTTGAAATTTTGTCATTTATTTTAGCCCTTATAATAAAAATGAAATTTTCTTATATTGTGTGGAACCTTTTAAAGTAGCCAAAACTCTTTAATTTATTTTTAAATCCCTTGCAGTTTTATGAAATCCAACGATATTTTTAGATACCCTCAAATTTTGTGAATTCTTTTAAATCCCTTAAAATGATAAAATCCATGAAATCCGTCGTATTTTACTAAAATAAATAAAAAAAACTCTAAAATTATGTTAAAATCCATTTAAATTCGTATAAAACTCGTAAATCTTTTCTATTTATTTGAAATCCCTTGAAATTCCTAAAATCCCTTAAAATGGTCTGAAATCCAAACTTATGTTTTAAAACCCCTAAAACTTGTGAAATCTCGTTAAACTTTTTAATATCCTTTAAAATACATTAAATTCTTTAAAATAACTTGAAATTCTTTCAAATTTATAAAATCCTTAGAAGTTTATAAAATTCATTAAAATTGATAAAATCCTGGTTAATTCCCTTCAAATTACTTAGAATATTTGATATTTTCAAAAAAAATTTTGACATACCTTAAAAGTTTTAGAATCCGTTGAAATCTGCTAAAATCTAATAAAATTCCTAAATTTTTGTATATATTTTAAAATACGCTAAACTTTTTAAATTACCTTTATATACTTTTGTTATTTAGAAAATTGCTCGAAATTTATCAAATTCTGTGAAATTGATCAAATCCATTTAATTTTCTAAAATCCTTTGTTAATTCCACAATAATCTAATTTGTTTAAAAGATTGAAATCTGCTGAGATCTACCTAAAACCTCTAAATTTCTGTTAAAATCCTCGAAAATCCTTGGAAAACTTTCAAATTTTTTAAATTTCTTTATATCTATATAACTCTTTTTTTATGAAATCTTGTTTATTTTTTAAAATTCTACGGATTTAAAAAATATTTAAAAATTCTTTAAAATCCCTTAAAATCTTTGAAATCTTACGAAGTCATTTTAAATTATTTTGAAAATTGTATTTTTTTAATCCTTTGACATTTGAAAAATATTTTTAATATTTCGAAATCCCTTAAAATATTTTGAAACCCCTTGAAACCTTTGAAACCGTTTGAAATGCATTAAAATCTGTTTAAAACCAGTGAATTTCCCTAAAGTTTTCTAGAAATTCGTTGAAATCCTTTCAAATATAATTTTTGAAATGAATCATTTGAATTTAGAAATTTAGAACTCTCTAAAATTAGAGGAATTTCTTGAAAAATTTTTAAAGCTTTGAAAAAATGGTAAAATATAGCAAACCTCCCTACAATAGATAATGAAAGCCACAGTGAAAAATCATTCATTAAGAGCCGAAATAAAAACATAAAAATAAATTTTAATTTTAAGTTATTAACATGTATAGTTTTTAACACTGTTAATTAAATTAAAATAATTATTTTTAATAGATTAGTATTTTTAATTATTGATGATTCTCTGTAGGTTGTACTCTCCCTTTAATTCCATTAAAATCTTTTAAATTTCAAAAAATTTTCAGAAACACCTTTAAATTTCTTAAAAAATTAAAAATCTTGAAATTTTTTGAAATATCCGATTTTTCCAAAAAAAGATATTTTATTTCGGCCAATCAGAAAAGAAGTTTAAAATCAAAATGAACAAATACTTTCATTATCGAAAAATTAGAAAAAAATAATAGCATCAGTTAATTTTTTCGAAACAGTACCAAAATAGTTGTATTGAGAAAAAAAAACCTTTTAAAAATTGTCAATAGTGGCTTGAGTCCGAGCCCTGGAATTTTCTATTTAAGTTGGAAAAACTCAAAAGTCACTAAAAATAAAAAAGCCTTCCTACCAAACATAAAATAACTATAAAATTATTATATACAAGAAATAACGAAAAAGCTTTGTTACACGCGACCAAGTCGTCGAAATTACATTAAATACAATAAAATAATTAAATAATTGAGAAGAACAAGGTTAATCTACGAAAAACAGAATTATCAACGATTCCTTTACATTTAGGTATTGGAATAAAAAATTCTAAATTATGGAAGCAAGCTTACAGCCTATTACATAAAATAATAAAATAATGGATGAATTTTGGAAAATAAGATATCAATAAAAGCGGCCCACGTGAGCCAGAAAACTTAAATACTATTTATTCTTAAACACTAATCGTTCATGGAACATACAATGTTTAATATATCATAGATATATGGGACCAAAATCACCGATCCCAGTCGCATAATCAAGCCCTGGCACATGCGCTTTTCCAAAATCATTTCCTTTTAAAATAGAAAATTTTAGTTTTAAAAACCCTCAGGCATCCGAGAATCGATTCCAGATCGATATCTCTGATAAAATCGAGTCCTGAGAATTCTGCATGGAGGCGAGCGTGAAAGGAGATTCTCCACGAGACGCTGACGTCTTAGGTCAAAGGAATAAATTTCAATACAAAATTTTCAACTTAGTTACATAAAATCTTGGGAAAAAAGAGACGTAAATGTGATGAAAACCATAATTTATTATCAAAGGACAAATTTAATTGAAAATGTAATAAAATACTGAGATGTGAGCCACGAGATAATCGACACGTTATCTTGCGTCAGAAATTATGTGTGAACATTGTTTACTACTCTGCAACAAAGTCACGCATTTTTATTAAATTTTAATGTCGAGAGAACAATAAAAATTATATTACCTCTCGAGTATGAACGTTTATTTTAATTTCTTCCTTCACAGATCTTTGTTCGATAAGATTAAGGCGGGTTCGCAAGGTTTAAATCGTTTTTTTAAGTTCTCTTCAAGATTATTTATTTTTGTATCAGGGATTCAAAAAGCAAGATTTTGGAAAAGCATCAGAGGCGATCAAGCAGCAGCGAAATGTTCCGCGCGCTAAGATCGCTGGAATTGTGACCTGTGGGGCTCGCGAAAGGGACCAGCAAGCAAACGTGAGAAGAGACTCCATCATTCTTTTCATCACTCAGAAAAAAGATTCTTGGAGTCAAAGAAAAACATTCACTGGCTCTCAGTCAAAGAAAAGTTTTATTCTTCCCATGAAAAGTTTTGTTCAATATTAAATAATATTTTTTCTTTTGAACTTACCTTTAGTTCAATGAAAAAAATTATGTCAAAGAAACGGTTTCTTTGATTCAAGACAAATATTTTTCCGAGTGACGTGTTAACCTCAGCAGCTGATTGATATTTAATAAAAAAAACATTTGCGGGACGTACCTCCCGCTCTGATCTCGCCAAAAGGGCTCAGCATACCGTCACAGAGCTCTCGCGCGTTATTACGACTTACCCTAAGTTGAGAAAGAGCCAAGGCTGTGCTTTGAGCTAAACAACCTGGAAACGCAATCGAATCGATCGAGAGTATCGATAAGGAATGAGTAACGAGATATTTTGTTTTAAATTAATTAAGCGCCCAAACCGGGCATACACGTTGGTACCCAACCGTCGCTTGACATTATTCTCGAGAATAATGCAAACTCGGCGGATTCTTTTTGGCGACCTCCGCGTCAGAAACACCTTTTTCGAAATTACAAATTCACACAAGATATACAAAGATTCAAACACACTATCATTAGAGACTATCACACACAGAAACACACATTCATTTTGTTGACCAAGAAAAAAAATCTGTCTGCTTGAACAAAATTGATTGATTTAATCAAACAAATTTCTGGGTCTTTGCACTTGGATCATTCCGCGAGGCGGAAACACTTGGAAGTTTCAGCCGGTTCATTCAATTCTCGATCTGGATTCGAAATCGCGATCAGATTCAGATTCTGGATCGAGTTCTTGATCTTAGCCACTTAGAGTGGATCTAGATCGACTCAAGATCGAGAAGCTGAATTAAGAGGAGAGCTTCCTTTGGATATACGTGGGCACTCGAATTTTGTTAAACCAGCGGGATGAGAATCTGAATTAGGAAGCAAATTTTTCCTGGCCCTGATGAGACTCTTTCTGGGTTTTACAATAACGATGATAAAACTCGATGATCGTGATCTTGGACCGGCGAGTTTTGATATCCTCGTCTGTTTTAAAGACAATAGGGATGACAGAACTGGTAGACTAACCTCTGACTGCGTTCTGTCTTCTTCATGATACCTTTTTTGTAGTATTGTCGAATGCTGCGGCTTAATTTGTCATAGTTCATCGCGGGTCGGTTTTTTCTTTTGCCCCAGAGTCTTGCTACTCGGACTGAGTCTTCGATTTTGAAGACGCCCTTGCTGCGGTCCAACCAACGGATGCAGGATCCATGAACACCGGGACTTTGGAGAAGTTCTTTCAGGAACTGCCAAAGGTGGATGTGGGAGCCTCCATTTCGCATTTTCCCACCAGTGGCTGCTTGGGTGGACACGGATTCATCGTCTTCATCTGAAATCAGAAAAAAAAGTTATAATTGGGCGTTTCTTGTGGGCGGTCATAGTTGAATTTATCAGTAGGCGTGTATAGGGGCGTTTCTTATTATTTCTATCTTCTGTGAGCAATGAATTTGGATCAATATATTAGTTAGGAAGCGAGGATGCTAAAAGTAGAAGTGGATATTTAAAGTAGAAATGGATACTGAAAGTGGAAGCAGATGGTATAAGTAGAAGTGGAAGGGCGTTTCTTATTAGTTCTTTCTGGTGTGGATAATTACCGTGAATCCACATATTATTTAATAAACGGGTATGGTGAAAGTAGAAGTGGATAGTGCAAGTAGAAGAGGAGTTATTTACATTGACTGTCGAAAAAATGATTTATTTGATTCTAATTAAATATAATTATTAATGGAACATAGCTCATAGGTGTAGTTGATTAAAAATCATTATTTTATATAGAAGTAGATAGTGGGTAATTTTAGTAAAATGTATCAGTAGGCGTGGTTCAGGGCGATCTGCAGTAGTTTTACAGCGAACGTCGATAATTGGCGTAAGTAATAAACATAAATAAAGATACTACTTATTGAGCAAGAATAGTGTAAGTGAACAGTGGGCGGAGCTAGAAAAATATTTCTTAGTAGGCGTGGTTGGGGGCGTTTCTTACTGATTGTATATGAATCATAGCTAACAGGCGTAGTTAATAAAAGAGCCATAAAACCTATTTAATAAAGGAGGATGGCAGAAGTGGATAGTGGGCAGTTCTAGTTGAATTTATCAATAGGCGTATTTGGAGGCGTTTCTTATTAGTTCTATCTGGTGTGGGTATTTAACTTATATCAATATATTTTTTTAATAAACGAGAAGAGTGAAAGTAGAAGTGGATAGTTAAAGTAAAAGTGATTAAACATCCTATTTATTAAGCAAAGGTTAGCGGAAGTGAACAATAGGCGTTGCTAGAGAAATATTTATTAGTAGGCGTGGTCAGGGGCGTTTCTTGCTGATTGTATATGAAACATACAATTTTCAGTTGTTATTTGAACATCACAATTCAACAATATGAAACAATAAAAAAAAATTTTATAAAGCAAAACAATAATTTGATGAAAAATTTTTTCAAGACTATTCTTGTTAATATTATAAACAAATTTAATAAACAAATGCATTATTCAGGCATTTGTCGTCAAAAAAATTTGTTTTTTTCGATGTCAATTTTTTAAAATTAGGAACCTCATAATAATTTCAGAAAATTTATAATTTGTTAATGAATTTTACGATTTTATTTCTTAATGCCAGTCATTTTAATTGCGAGCTTCATTTTAATTTTAGCGACATTCATCACTATTTTATAATTTTTACATTTTTTTAAACAAATTCCATAAAAAAATGCATTATCCGGGCATCTGTTGACGAAAAATTAGTTTTTCTTTCGATGTCAGTTCTTTTAATTGAGAACTTTACGAAAATTTCAACACGATTCATAATTAGTTAATTAATTTCATGTTATTGGTAAACAAATTTATTTTAAAAATACATTATTCGGGCATTTGTCGGCGTAAAAACTCGATTTTTCAGAGTCCGTCCTTTTAATTTCAGAAAAAAGTTATTTTTTTTATTCAGTTATAGAATTTATAGAATTTAATTATAACAAATATTAAATATATTTTTTAATTATTCCTTGTATTCAAACCGTCTTTTGTTGGCCAACAGTGAGTACTGAATGAAAAAAATTTTTTTTTGAAATTAAAAGGACTGACTTTAAAAAAAACGATTTTTTACAACGGTGCCTGAATAATGCATTTTTGAATTAAATTTGTTTAACAAAAGCATAATTTTATTTAAATAATTATAAAAGTTACTGTAATTATCGTAAAGTTTCTCATTAGAAGGAGTGACATTGAAAAAAAGAGTTTTTCTGTCGACAAATGCCCAAATAATGCATTTGTTTATTAAATTTGTTAAAAAAATCATAAAATTTATGAATTAATTATGATTATTGCTGAAATAAAAAATTAATATATTAATAAATATAAATAAATACATAACATAATAAACATAAATTTCTCAATTAAAAGGACTGACATAAAAAGACGAATTTTTTTCAAGAAATGTTTTTTGTCAAAAAATTTGTTTATTAAATTTGTTTAAAAAAAAATAAAATTTATCAAATAGTTGTCATTGAAAAAAAACGAATTTTTCTGACGAAAAATGTCTAAATAATGCATTTGTTTATTAAATTTGCTTATAATATTAAGAAGAATAGTCTTCAGGGAAATTTTTTTTTATTAAAATATTGTTTCCATTCAAATTTCTTGCAATATGACTAAAAAAAACGTTAAATTATTGAAAATTATGGAAAACACATTTTCAACCAACAATTTGTTTATAACCAATTTTTTTGTTTATTTTATCATGATGGAATATCTTAATATAATGTAAATCTATAAAACGCCTGCGATTACAAAAATTTTCCTATTATTTACAAACACCGGGAACGTCAAATAGAGAAAACTGTCATTTTCTTCGTCTTATTTATTTATTTATAAAAAATTGGAACACTAAAGCTTAAAAAAAAATCCAAATCGGTTCACAGGTTCAGCCGGAATCTTATTTTGAACCAAAAACTGTACTTTTTCCCCGCTGTGGAGCAACTACCCTGAAATAGTGGGCGGTTACTAGTCACTGGGCGTGATCAATGATCACTAATGGGTGTGGCTAATTCAAAGGCGTTCCAAAAGTGGGCGTAACAAGAGGGCGTTTCCGAAAATATCACTCTTGACACTATTTGAAGAAGTTATTCAAAGTTTTCGCAATAATGAAGTGATACTTTTTGAAAATTGCATTCTACAACCTTAAAATTAATGTAGCATCCAAATTTTTTTTTATTTGTTTATAATTTAAGCTACTGAAACTTGAATTTAAAAATGGATGGGTTGGTTGAAAGAATAAGTTTTGAAAATTTATATTGAAAACAGTTTACCGTCGGAATAATCCATGGAACAGGATCCTTTGACACTGGCTGGACCGGTGCTTCCTAGAGAGGGAGATGTGCTTCCGCTTCCACTTCCTGGCGCCTGAACTACTCCCGCCGGACTCCACGAGGCAGCTAAGGTATTTCTGGGCGATTCCTCCACCGCTGCTTTCCAGATTTCCAACTGAGCGTGTAACACGCTTCCGCACTGTGATCAAACAGAAGATAACTTTCGATGAGCAAGGTTTCTTCAAAGTATGAAACTTGAGAGCTTAATCTAACTTAGGGGTCATCCACAAATAATGTAAAACTATTTGGCAGAGTGTTTTTAAATATTAAAATTTAAGCAATTTAAGTTAGATTAAAATCTAAATGAAAAATCCTACTAAACGTCCAATCATCAAATTGATGAAAACTCCTGCAAAAAACAAGAATCCAACGACCAAACGATGGTAATGTCATTTTATTTAATTTTTTTTTTATTTTTTATTTTCAATGTTCTTTTTTTTGTGATTTATAATAATACTAATAAAAAAGACGAAAGAAAGAAAAAAGGAGGGAAGGGAATGTGGTTAGTTGTCTTCTCATTTTTCTTTTTTTATTTTTGTCTGAAATTTTTGTTTAAAAAAATTTTTTTTTTTAATTGCAATTGAAAACAGTTTTTTTGTTTGATTGTTCGGTGTGGTCCAAATTTGGTCGTTGGATTCTTGTTTTTTGCAGGAGTTTTCATGAATTGAAATATTTCACAGAAAGAAAACTTTTATGACGAAAAATAATTAAACTAATCATATTACAACTTTAAGAAAATTCCGGTAGTAAAATAGGTAAATTTGCAACTAAAGAGAATATTTAAAAAAATGGAATATTACAATTTTTTATTTAAAAAAATAGTAATCTGTTTAACCAAAGAAGCGAATTTTTAACATAATATTAAAATGTTGACCCAAAGAAATTATTTTTAATTTAAAATGATGAACCTGCAATTAAAAACAACCGATCAGAAAAAAAACAAGAAAAACTTTCAAATACAAAGATGAATTTTCAACAAAAAACGTGAAATATTAAGCAAAAAGTTGAATTCGTATTTGAAAAAGATTTTTTTGAATGGGTCACTTGTTTTCAGGTACAAAGATTCATATTTAACTAAAACAAATTCAGTAAAAGTTTTAAAAATTTATTGGAAATTTTTTAAATTTAAAATATCTAAATTTTTCACTAAAACATTCATTTTTTCACAGAAGATATCAATTTTAAATTAAAATGATGCATCTTTAACCAAAATTAACGAGTTTTCCGGAGAAGAGTTGAATTTTTAAATAAAAAATATTTATTGTCAACAAAAAATGTAATAGTTGCATTCACAGTTAAAAAATTGATTTTGAAAAAATACCGAGTTCTTAAGAAGATAGATGAATATTATTGATAAAAGCAATCAAATTCCAAATAAAATGATGAATATTAAGAAAAAAATTTTTTTTTGGTTAATTCTAAACCAATGTATTTAGATTATTATATTATCAATAATATTGAAAATTATTAATCCAAACATAATACATTTGTAAATATTTCTAACATCAAAAGATTGTTATTTATTTGATTTCAATTTTTGATATTTTATTAATATAAGAATCTAATGAGCCTAAAAGTGAGATAGTTTGGAAATCTAATTTTTAATTATTGAATTTTTTTCATGTTATTATGCATTAAATTATTATTGAAAAAATTGATTATTTTCCAATCTCAAAATACAAAAAAAAATGTTAATGAAACTAGCACGATTTTTCACAAAATTGAATAATTTTGAATTCAAATGATGGATCCCTCATGAAAAACCGTGAATATTCAACAAAATAATTAAATCTATAAATAAACTAGATTGATTTTCGAAACAAATTAAATTTTCAGTTAAAAAATTAATTTTTAACCAAATGAAGAATTTTCAACAAGATAGTTATCTTTTTGAATAGAAAATTTGATTATTTGGTTTAAGGTTGAACTCATTTGCTGAACAATAAATTTTTTGTTTTAATATTCATAATTTTATTTGAAAATTAATCTTTTTGGTAAAAAATTTAAGTATATTGTTGAAAATTCCTCCTATTTTTGGTGGGAAATTATTCTATTTTGTTGAGTTTTTATCTTTTTTAGTAGAAAATTTTACTTCTAGGTTTAAAGTTGAACTAATTTGTGTAAATAATACTTTTTTGTAAAGATTTATCATTTTAGTAGCAAATTTATCTATTTAGTCATAAATTTAACTTTTTTGTTCAAAATGCCTTCTTTTTTGCTTAAATTCAGTTTTTATTAAGCTAAAAATAAAATATTTTTTGGTTGAAACATCAACTCATTCTGGCTTACAAATTCGCGTTTTTAGTCAAAACTTCATCTCTTTTATTAAAAATATAAACGTTTGATTTAAATTAATCGATTGCGGTTAAGGCTTTTACTACTTTTTCGAAAATTTATTCTTTTTTTTTGGTTACAGGTTATCTTTCCTAAATAAAAAATTAACTATTTTATTTTTTGTTGTAAAATAATCTTTCTTAGTTGAAACTTTCACAATGTGGCTTAAAATTCGTGTATTTGGTTAGAGATTTCGTTGAAGATTCGTCATTTAGTAAAAATTTAATTTCTTTGGTGAAAAATGTAGCTATTTTTCTGAAAATTATGATTTTTTTTAATTAGTAAAGAGCTTCATAATTGTGAATTTGTGAAGCTCTTCATCTGGGATGATTGCTAAAGAGATTGATCAGCGACCTGGGTCCGAACAGTGTTTTGAAAAAACGTGTTTTTTAATTAAATAATCACAAGGGATTTCCAGAATAACCTGAAAATCTACTCCCCCTCCCTGCACCGGGAAACCCGGGAAATGACCGGAAATTTTCTGAGAGCGGGAAAAACCGGGAGATGACCGTAAATTTTACAAATTTTCAGAAGAAAAATCTGTTCACATTCGATTTCAACAATTTTTCAAATAATTACTTGAATTGATTAATTTTTCAATTATATCATTTAGTTTACAATGCGTAATTCAAAAACTCTTTTTTAATTTACAAATTCATAATTTTAGATTTTTCTTTTTAAGCGTATATATTTAATTTAAAGAATATTAAAGTGCAGCTTTGAAGATTTATACAATTGAAAATTAAAAGCGTTTAAAATTAAAAATTATTGATAAAAAACAGAATGATTTTATCAACTGTAATTATAAATAAATAAATAAATCATTTTTCAAATTAAAGACTTTTATTAAATTAGAAATATTTTTTCAGGCTAAATTATTCACTATTTAACTCATTTAATTTGAAATTTTTTAATTTATAAAAAGAATAAGTATTAGATTTGTAATAATATTTCACTGTTTATTTAAGACGAGTGAATTGAAACGAAATAATTAAAAGTAAACAATTTGAAATAGAATTGTTTTAGATAGAACGCCTTAAATCTCTAGAATTTCGAAGAGCCTTTAAACTATTAACATTACAAATTTTTTTGTTCTATTTAAAAATTGTTTAATATATAAGCGAAACTGTTTAATTTTAAGCGGAAATAATAGTTTAAAACCTATTATTTATATAAATTTTTTTACTAATTTTAAAGTATGTTTAGAAATTGTGAAAAGATTCAAAGTTTATTAAAAACTTGAAATAATGTGAATTAATTTAAACGAATATTAAGAAAATGTTTTTATTCATTGGAATCCTTTTATAATTCTTCAAAAGCTTCTAAATTTTTTGTTTGAAATCTGCAAAAATTATAATGTTAAGTTCTAAATTAATTTTAAATATGCTTAAAAATTCAAAATATCTCTTGTAATTACTCTAATTTTTCCTACAAATAATAAGTGTTCAATTGTTATTTGTAAATCCAAGTTTGAAGGAAATTTGTTGAAATTCGAAGGGTTTTCTAAAAGTTGTAGGAAAAATTTAATTAATTTTAAAAGTTATTTAGAAGTTCTGAAAAAATGTCAACAAAAATTTTTTATTTGAAAAATTTTAAACAACTTCTAGATTTCTCGAGATTATAATATACGATTTTCAAGCTTTTCAAGGATGCCTAAAGTATTTTCAATGCAACTAGTTTAAATTATAATTTATAAATTTCAAAACGAAAAAAATTTAAATTAAAAAATGTAACCGTGGATTAAAACGGTTACATTGTTCAGTATATTCCAATACAAAAATTTCAATTAATAAACTGTTGGATTTTTTATTAAAAATAATATTTTCAAATTTTAAAATTCAACTATCTGTATGTAAATTTGTGTATTTTGTTGAGGTTTTGACATTTTTCTTGAAAAATAAATTCTTCATTTAAAACTATAGAAAAATGCATTTTTGATGGAAACTTGGCATTCGATTTGATTGATAAAATGCAAAGAATTTCACAAATATACCCATCTTTTTTCGTTTTTTACATTTATTACAACAATCTTGGAAATGATGAAAAGAACCTGATGCATCATCGAGAATCTTGCAATTGCAGAACATCACTCATCTTCAACATCTGGAACTTAGTCCTACAAATTTCCTCTATGTAGAGAATTCCAGTCCCATTTTCAGTGTTTCGAATTTAACAAAGTATCTTTAGACAGCCATCTCTTTCAGTTTTGTTTTTAGTCCAACAGTGGTTATTTCCTGTACCCTAAACTATTCCAGGACTATTTTCGATTTTTCAAGTTTATTTAAAATACTAAAAACAGCCGTCTATTTTCGTTTTTTTTTTGCATTTGCTACAAAAATCTTGGAAATAATGAAAAGAACCTGATCTATTCAAAAATACGAAAGATAGACGTTTTTTTCGTTTTCTTTTTAATTTATTACTACAATCTTGGAAATAATGAAAAGAACCTGATGCATCATCGGGAATCTTGCAATTGCAGAACATCACTCATCTTCAATCTCTTTCAGTTTTGTTTTTAGTTCAGAAGGAGTATTTTTCTATATATAAAAACTGTTAACCTTCATTAGTTGAGATCGTTTTGATGTAGCAGCATTTATGAAAATTATCCTTTAATATTTTTTAATTTACATTATATAAATAAGACCTCATTAATACGTAAATTTAGAACATTTTTATAAAGTTAAATGACAAATTTTAGTTCTTAAAATACATATAACTTTAGAACTTCTTAATAGTTTAAATAACATAAAATTATACTCACTTTAATGTATAAAAATGCAAAAATTCCATTCGGTAAAATTTGTAAATAATTATTTTTTATTAAAAAAAAATTATAAAAATATGTTGAGACATTTCGTTCATGCCAATTCGGTTTTATTCAATTGACTTCAATTTTAACAAAAACGTTTTAGTTTTAAATGAAACTATATTTATTTTCATTAACAAATTATAATTTTCAAAATAAAAATATCAACTTTATGATACAGGTTGTCTTTAAACTTAAATATAAAGCATTAGGAAATAATTTTATTTGCAGTCCAAAAAGAATTATTTATATTAAATTACAGAAGAGTTTAAAAAAGAATAGTATAATTTTTAACAAAATAAATGTATATTTTTAATTAAAAATTTTAATTAAAATTTATAATTTTTTACGACACAAATAAATGTTAAAAAAATAATTATTTAAATGAATGAAAAAATTAAATTTCATTATAAAATTGAAAAAATGTTAATTAATTTATAAATTTGGATCAAATTTAAAAACAATGTGTATTTTGTTAAGGATTGGAAATTTGTCTTGAAAAATAAATTCTTAATTTAAAACTATTGAAAAATGCATTTTTGATGGAATCTCGGCACTCGATTTGATTGATAAAACGGGAGGAATTCGGCGAATTTGCGTTTCAAGTTACAAAGTGAGAAAGGAGCAAGCACTCTTGCGTTAGAATAGGCGGTCGGCGAAAGACACGTAAGCGATAGAATTCCCGGTCGTGCCTCGACCCACGAAGAGAAAGCAGCTCTCGTGACCCACTTTTCGTTTAGGACTTGTTTGGGACCAATGAAAGAGGCTGGCTCCGCGGAAAGAGCCAATCAGCGCATTTCGTCGTACAGTCGCACGTCATCCTCAAGGCGGCATCAAGAAACGCACCTTCAAAGCAGTTATGCGATTTTGCTCGCGCCTCATCATATCAATGACGTGCATTCCTCTGGCTTTGACGACCACCAATCAACAAATTTAACGTCCTATAAAAACCCTTCCGAGAAAAACGAAATTGTAGGGACTTTTTACAGTTGAAGGGACCATTGTAAATTGTAAATTCTCCGACCAAGATGCTCTTGAAAGAGGGGAAATGAGGGTATAAATTCTTATTAATAAAATTAATTTAGTTACCATATTATTTTAAATGTGGAATTTTTTGAATTACTGAGATTTCATGTTGAAATAAATTGCATTTTCAACAAAATATTTGACTTTTTTAGAAAAAAAGATTTTCTACTAAAACTGATAAATTTTAAACTCCCAAAGAAAAGTTGACAATAGAAAATTCAAGTTTTCTAGTGAAAAAGAGGAATTGTTTAGAAGACAGTTAATTATTGACTTTTTGTTTATAAAAGATAAATTTGTACAGAACAGTTGATTTTTTAGAAGAGATTTAAATTTTTTAACAAAAAAGCTCATTTACAATAAGATATGAATTTCAAACCCAAAAAAAATAATTATTAACAAAGGAGTTTAGTTTTGAAGAAAAAAAGGTGTGTTTAAATATTTATATTTTATTTTAAATTATTAATTTTTATATTAGCCGAATTTTTTAAGAAAAAAGTTCATTTTAGGTAAAGAAAAATTAATTTACAATTTAAAAAAGATGACTTTTGATTGAAATAGGCGAAACTCAATTCAAACAAGATTTTCTACCAAAAGATATGAATTTCAAACCAAAAGAAATTAATTTTTAACAAAGGAGTTACGTTTTTAAGGTAAAAAGATAATTTTTTCAAAAGACAGACTTTAAATATTTATATTTTTATTTAAACCATTTTTTTGTCATGTCAATATTTTTTAACAAACAAGGTCATTTTCGACCAAGAAAAATAATTTACAGAAAAAAATATGACATTTCAAAATAAAATATGAATTTTTTAATACGAAACTAGGAACTTTTATCAAAAGAGTTGAATCTTCAAATAAAAATTTTTTTTTAATAAAAGAAATTAATTTTTGATAAAAGAGTTGAGTTTTAATGAAAAAAGACGAATTTTTTAAAAGACAGATAAACTTTTAACCAAGAAACATGAATTCTCAATAAAAAAAGAATGAAATATTTACCATAAAAGATAAATCTTTATATAAAAAAAATAAAAAATATTAGACCGAAAACTGAATAGTTAAACTTACATTTTTTTAATAATTTTTGATATCGTTAAATCTTTGACTAAAAAGATGAATTCTCAACGGAAAAGGTAACAGATTATATTTAAACCGAAAAAGATTTCGTCGTGAACAAAAAAAAAACCAGTTTAATTCAATTAAAGAAGAAAAATTTTAACGAATGATTTAAATTTTTTATTTATTTTAATTTAAAAAAATAAAAAATTGAATTGAAAATTTTAATTCTCAACCAAAAATGGAAGAGATATATTTTTAGTCAAGAAAATTAATTGTCAACAAAATAGTTATGTTTTAAATCACAAATATGAATTTTCAACTAAAACGTTGAATCTCCATTTGGAAAATTTCAATTATAGTTAAAAATGAATTAGTAAATAAAAATAGCGAATTTTCAACAAAATAGTAACATTTTTTACCAAAAAATGATATTCAATCACCAAATTAATAGATAAATAAAAAAAATCAATAGCTGATATTTCAAGCAAAACAATATTTTAATTGTTAATCATAAACAGCTTTATTTAACTAAAAGAGAGCAAATTTTAACAAAATAGTTGAATTAACCAAGAAGAATAAATTTTTTTTTTTTAATTTCATTTTTAACCAAAAAGATTAATTTTCTACCAAAATAGTTCAATTTTTAACCCAAAAAAATAACAACTTTCAATCAAACAAATAAAGAATAAAAAAACGATTTTTTATAAAAATGGTTGAATATTTAAACCAGTAATTCAATTTTTAACTAGAAAATATTTATAATATAAATGTATAAATTTTTTATTATTTTAAAATGTTTTAAACATTTGTATCTAGTTTATTAAATGTTTATCAAGAATCTTACAAAATTTCCTACTTTTTTAAAATAGTTTAAGTTATTAGATTAATTTTATTTTTGTTTATATTTAAAAATATATGTTTAATTTATTTTAATTTGATCCACATTAACAAATAAATTAACATTTTTTCAATTTTATAATGAAATTTCATTTTTCCATAAATTTAAATATTCGTAAAACAATTTTTTAAACTACTTATTTTATTAAAATAATTACTTTTTATTTAAATTAATTTGTCCCGTTGAAAATTATAAATTTTAATTTAAATTTTTAATTAAAAACACAATACATTTATTTGGTTGAAAAATGCACCATTATTTTTTAAACTCTTTTGTAATTTAATAAAAATAATTCTTTTTGTACTGCAAATAAAATGATTTGCTAATGCTTTATATTTAAGTTTAAAGAAAATTTGTATCATAAAGTTAATATTGTTATTTTGAAAATTATAATTTCTTAATAAAAATAAATATAGTTTGATTTAAAAATAAACTCTTTTTAATGAATTTTTAAAATTCTACACTTTTCCGTATATTTATATTATTTATCGATTTAAAAATCTTTGTTTATTAAAATTTAAAACTTTA
>JAAAKG020024976.1:0-20029 GCA_010014905.2 Druon quercuslanigerum | reverse complement strand
ACCGGCTCAGGGATCGAACCCCGGACCTCTGAGGTGAAGTCCGAGCGTCTAACCACTGAGCCACCGAGGCTCTAGGTAACATTTAGTATTTTTTCTCTACAATTGCAATTTAAATACAAGATTTAAATTCCTCTAAAGCTTATATTTGATGTAAAATAATAAAGCTTGCGAATATAAAAGAAAGAACATTTGATAATAATGTCATTATTAACTTTATAACAAGAGAGCAAATAATTGAGTTTATGAAGGAGAAATTCGAGGAGTTGAAAGCATTTAAATATTGGGAAAGCATGAATCACCGGGTCGGAAGTACTCTTCCTTTTATCGTTAATAATGGGGCGGGCATGACTTTATAAGTCAAGCACGATGTTAATGAAGAATCAATTTCTTCTGTCCACAGTGAATTCGTGCCCCCTCAAACCAAAGAGGAGAAGGTCGCCCCGGAAGCACCTACGCTACCACCCGTACCATACTACAGACTTGTAAGTACATTTTTTCTTTGTGCAAACGTCGGAATAATTTATTGATTTGCTCAGGAACTTTAACTTTTGCATGTCACTTTTAATGGAACGATTTTTCCTTTTCTGTAAGCTATTTTTAACTTGAGACAAGAACAGTTTTTAGAATAGGTTGCTAACAATTTTTTGAAATTTTTTTCTCCAAGAATAACGGGAAAGTTTTTGGGGAAATTCCGGCATTTTTTAATTAGTGGAAATAATTACGGCACTTCATACTGTATGAAGTGAAGTCATCTGACGGTATGTGTACTCATGTCAAAGGACTTTTAGGACACTTTAGCAGTGATGGTGACCCGTGCATAGACCTCTGTTTCACCGTGGTTTTAAAATAAAAAATTTTATTAACATTTTTTTGACTTTTTTCTAAAAATCTAGAAAGTACTACAAAAAACTAGAGGATTTAATATTTTTTCAATTTGGGTGTTTGACGTCATGAAAACACTTCTAATTTTACGTTAATTATTGTAGAAAATAGTAAGTCTTAACAACAAATACCAAATGGCACAAAAGTTGAAATATTGGGAAACAGACTAAAAATGATGTCGTAAAAACTGATACACTGTTTTAGAAATATGCAGATGTGAACAAAACAATATCAATTTTTTCAAGCATTGACTAATAAATAACGATTAAATAATTATTAATTTGAACAAAAAATTGAGAAATATATTTAGAAGTTGTGGAAAGATTCCAAGATAATTTGAAATTAACTAAAAATCAATTCGCAAAATACGTAATACATTTTTCACGATATTTCAATATTTTAGCACCCCGCCCCCCCTCCTTCCCTTCGTGATGCTTTTTCCATTGTTCTTAACATGGAGAATGATGCCTTGATAGACCCCCGTCCACCACTGAACGTATCAAGTATTTTGTGAATGAACACTAAAAGCTTTATGAAAGGTTTCAAAATAATAATATTTTTGTATCAAAATTTCTAGGAAAACTAAAAGTGATTTTTAAAAATATATTTCAAAAGAATATTCAATAAGAATTAATGAAAATTGTAAAAAAAATTCGAGTCACAAGATAATAAACAAATTTGCATTATATTCAATAATAAGATGTTAATGGGTTTTGTCTACTGCTGTGAGTTTCTTTGTTTATTATAAGAGTTAAAAGAGTTTTACCCATGGTCTTGGTTTAGTACTTTTTAATAATAAACCAATTTTTTGTGGGTCAACGCCATGTATACGTATTACCGAGGCCATGGGTATACTATATTATATGGGTATATTATATATAGGAATTCCTGGAAAATTTCTAAATGATTTTTTGTAAACAAATTTTTAAAAGAATATTTAAAAAGATTTCGAAATAAATAGTAATGTGTAAGTTATTGTTTCTGGATTAAAATTTATTTAAAGAATATAATTTGCAAAATATATACATTTTTTATTCATTCGGCAATTTATGGGATTTAAGAGATCACATTGATTTCTAGTTTTTAAAATCTTAAAACTGTATAATATAAAAAATTTAAAAACATCTAATTTTGCAGTTTAACGGCTTTTAATTACAAAATTTTTAATAAAAAAGTGTTGAGAGTTTCAATCTTATGCGCGTAAAGTATTAAGATTTTGAATTGAAAAGCTTTAGTACTTAA
This sequence comes from Druon quercuslanigerum, assembly GCA_010014905.2. Taxonomy (NCBI): domain Eukaryota; kingdom Metazoa; phylum Arthropoda; class Insecta; order Hymenoptera; family Cynipidae; genus Druon; species Druon quercuslanigerum. Next base: position 17,905 of record JAAAKG020024976.1, on the reverse strand, counting down.
TTTTTAAAAGTTTCAAATTAAAAATATTCCACTTTAAGTATTTTAATTTGCTTTTAAATTTTTTTAATTTCGAATGAAACAAATTGTACCTTGAAGAGTTCGGAATTTTTAATTTCAATTACCATGTTCAATTCTTTCGCAATCGTTCAATGTTTATCTATAGTTAAAAAATTTTTTTTCTTTTACCTAGAAAGACAAATATTGAGGACATTGCAATGGCATAATTTTAAGTCGCATATGTGGTCTTCGATTGATTGCTATATTTATTTGAAAAAAGCTTAAAACGCAAGGATTTTTGGTAGTTAATAACGATTATTTATTATTGTCTTTTAATGTTCTATGATTTCTCTAAACTTTGAGCAATGAAGCTTTTTTGTAATTGCGACCATGTATATATCCTAATTAAAAATTAGTATCTCAATCAAATATTGTAAATATGTGTCATCCTAGCTCAAAGAGAACAACTTTTGGCTGCAAAACCTGCAAATTCTGATAGATTCTTGTGAAATTTTATTGCAATTTTTCGTAGAATTCTGTAACAATGGTTACTGGTTAATGGTTAATGGTTACCTGCTTTTACTGGAAATACCAAAAGTGTATTTAAATAAGCAATTTACTACGCCTTTGACCTAATTCGTCTGATATGAAATGAGCTGCGATTTTTTTAGACTGGCAGAAAGCCGAAAAGTGACAGTACGTTTTTTCTCTGGTTGAAAATTGTTTTAATTCTAATAGTTTTTATTTTAATTTAATTAGTTAGTTCTAAGGAATATCTTTAGTTAGAAGCACATACAAAAAAATCTATTTTAAAATTAAAATTTTTTAAAGCTTTATATTTTACGAATGAAGGCCTTAGTATTTGAAGGAATTTCTATCCACCGCAAGCAATAAAAATTAGACAGTTTCAGAATAAAAATATTAATTTTTAGTTATTTTACGTTAAATTCCTTCACTATTTAAGATAATATTTAAATACCACATACCGAAAAAAATTTTTTTCGTAGACCGGACTAGGTGACAAGAACTTTTCAATAATTTTTATAAGTATTTTGGTAGGTACAGACATTGTTGGTAAATTTCAAGATATCTTATGTAAGCGTCCGGTAATTTTCAAGAATCAGTTACCTATGTTAGAGAAAAAATCGTCGCCCTAGTCGTGTCCAATTTTTTAAAATTTGTCCCTAAATCAAATTCGAATCAAGTTCTCGCATCGTAAAAATGTTATCATGATATTCAAAACTCTTGAAATATGCCGATAAAAACGATATGTGTCTTGATTTGTCGTTCAAATTTGATAACAAGTCTTTAAGAAGAGTCTGCTCTAGTCCTTCTGGAAATTGAAAAATTTACATTTTTGAGATGAAATGCTCCGAAGCTCGTGAAGTAGTATATCTTGATGCACTTCATATGAGAGATTGAGATTAACAACATAAAATCTCGAAAAGTATTCAGAATATCTGAAGCATCAAAAAACGTAACAAATGTAAATGCATCAGTTTTCGCTGATTTTCATTAATGGGAATTTTATCATTTTAAAACAATGGAAATGTAACAAAATTAAATTTCATACATTTTATATTGATTTGCTTTTTACAAAAAAATTAAAAGTTCGATTTTTAAAATTAAAATGCTATTTCGATTTCTTTACAGTTTCGATTTGCGACATTTGGGGAGCTGATGCTTGTATGGGGGGGTCTCTTTATGGGAACCCTAACTGGACTTTGCATTCCCATTTCTACCATTCAGTATGGAGAATTCACAACTTTATTGGTTGATCGTAACAAAGAAAACGAGACGAGTACGCCAACTATCATCATGGAGTGGTTCGGCGGAGGAAAGATTTTGTAAGTTACTGAAACTATTTAAAATCTTTTTAATTACAATTAGGTCAAATTGAAAATTGATGTGTTTGTAAGAAATTTAAAAAGGAAATCCCTCTGTCTCTCTTTTATGAAAATAATGAGCAAAACTTTTATATTTTGGCAAATCGACACTTCTTACAATCTGGTTTGGCATGTGTACGTACTTAGTTGTTTGTGAATGCCAATCTAAACGTGACGTCAATAGATCAAGAATATGACAAACTTCGTAATAGTATGTGCAAGTAACGGAATATTTACGTAAAATTATAAATTTATGTTTCACAAATAAATGTGGACATAGTTGCATTTAATATTTCATTTGAATTCATACTTCTCCCAGAAATAATTAATTACCGAAGTGGTAATATTAAAAAAAAGAAGATGGGTTTTCAACCATCTTTGAGAAAAACGACTTTAATAATCATATGCACGTTTTAGAATAGTACGCAATAAGAGAGGATTTAAACTCCTTGTTAGATAAGGCAGTAGCGCTCCGAATTTGTAAGCGCAGAGTCTGGGCTCGATTCTTGCTGTGGGAATTTTTGCCATCTTGTTTTATTGCAGTAGATTAATAAATTGATTTATATCAAGCTCAAATATTTGGTTTTAACCACATTCTTCATATAGAAAAAATGCCTTATACAATTTTTTGTTAAAAAAACATCACTCATGATTTTAAGTTGAAAATGTGAATGTTATAACAATAACAAAATTCTTTTATTTGTATCCTATTTTCATATTTTATTTTACTATTTCTTATACGAATATTCACTTCATTCTAATTATACTATTTTTATTTTTTTCTTGGATGAAAATAATAATGACGAAATATAAATGTTTCTGGGGTGTTCGTAGGCAAGGGAAAAGCTGGATTTTAGGTAAAGATTAGGGAATTTTATTGGTCAGGAAACGTCAGGGAATTTCTATAAAAGGCACTTGAAATAAATACCAAGGATAATAAATTTGAAATTTTTCAATTCTGATTTAAAATGGTTTTCTTCCAGTTTAAAAAAGTTATGTGTTAAAAATGTTACAAGATTGAGATTCCAGTCTTTGATTATTGATATTCATGAAATTTAAAAAATTAATCCGGTTACAAAATAGGGAATTTTGAATAGAAAGTTTTGATGTCACCCTAATATAATATTCTGGTCAGTAATATATTTGTCTTCTATTTCTATTTTTCTTTTCTTTTGGAGTTGCTTCTTTCTGGCGATTATATTTTTAGATAAAATTTGTATTGTTAGGGTGGAAAAGTGAAAAAGTGACATATAGTTTATATATAGCGGAATAAGACAATTATATTTTTCATTTGTCTTCTAAACTTCTCTATGTAAAATAAATGAAAAATATCAGTATTTTGTCCACTTAATATAAATTATATGTATCTTTTTCACCTGGGTATTATAGGAGAAAATTAATTTTTGTTGAAAATTCATATTTTGCGTTTAAAAATGAAATTACAGTCTTTCTTGTATGAAAATTAATCCTCTTCCGTAGACGATTGAACTGTTTTATTAAAAATTCATTTTTTAAATATAAATCTTCATTAACAATTTAAAGAATTCTAAATTGAAACATTTACTAATTGGTTGAAAATTCAACTTTTCTGTTTAATAAATTATCTATTTGGTTGAAGGTCGAGCCACATGATTAAAAAATTATTTTTTGGCTGACGATTCATACTTTTAGGTCAAAGTTCATATTTTTGTATTGAAAGCTCTACTGAAATATTTCTTGATGGAGAATTCAAACACTGTCTTTAAAAGGGCCTAGTGGGGACATCATTCAAAAGTTGCCCCCGCTTGTATCAAGTTCATATTACCACTATACATGGGCATTGATGTGAAATAAAATTCCTTCAAAGGATAACAAGGAAAGTAAAATAAAAAAAGTCATTTTTCTCGAAAACTACTCAACCGATTTTAATGAAAGAAATATATGTTACAGTCACCCGTAAGACTAATTAGAAAAAAATTATGAATTTTTTAAAACAAAATATAGGGGCAAAAATTGTTAAAAAATTTTTCAACTTTCTTTTGAGATTATGTTTTAGAGAAACACTTCAAGTTTTTTTTGGAAAAAATTCTCCTACTATCTACTTCAACATATAATTTACACAAATTTTTTATAAGAGTACTTCATGGCTTTAAAAAACAAAATCTGGCACAGGGTACCGTGTGTGTATTGCGTAGAGCGCATAACATGACCTCGAATAAAAACATGTTTAAAAAATTTTCAATATTTTTTCTGAGGTTATGTGCAAATAGTGAAAGGTTTGCAGAGAGGAACTTTTTTCTTCTCAGAGATTATTAATGCTATTTTGATGTCTAGCATAAGTTCCGTCACAAATTAAAAATAATTGATCATCGATGTTGAACAATTTTTTTGCCATATCAGTTGTATGATCTTGACTAAGATTATCTCTGTTAAGAAAACCTAAACCGAAGCGATGTGCAAAACGTAATTTTTAAAAGGTTTTATTAACTGGCAGCATAATCGGATACGTCTTGTTCATTTTCCAACTGTAAAATAGAAGAAAGCATTTCATTAGAGGTGCCAGTACGTAATTTGAACAAAAAGACGACGAATGCTTGAGTCACCGAACGAGATTGGCTATTTCGGTGCGAGATCAACATCTCTTTAAGAGCATTGAGCTGTTCCCAATTTAACCCTGTAAATACTTCTAATTGTTTTTCGGAAAGACTATATTCACCTACTTTATCGAATAAACTTGAATTACATCTTATAGAAAGGGTTTACATTGCTTTGGAAAACTCTAATGCAGTGATACTTGATGTGTTAGAATGCACCTTCAAGAGACCAAGATCTGCATCAAATATACGATTTTTGATTATATTATTTATGATTATTTATTATTTATGATTTTTTTCTGAATGTAAGACTGCACCTGAGCTTCTTCAGGGATTGTAGTTAAATTCTTCGTGGAGAAGCAGATGCAATAATATTTGTGAATTGCAACAGTCCGCTGAATAGGAAGTTGAATGCGTTCAACATCAGGAATTCCATCATTTGATTTAAGTTTCATTTCAAACGTTGGATCATTATTTTTTGAGTCATTGTCGAAAGGAGAGGCGTTCTTCTCGTCAGAATTAGAGACACTTTTGAGATTTTTTTTTATGATTGGAGAGTCGACAATTGTGGCATAAAATGTCATTAGCAACTATTCTGCGGTTTAATGAAAGAGAAAAATCATTTGCTTCAGTTGGATTTTTTATTAGCTTGTTTTTGCCTTTCTGTTTAATCAAGAAAATGTCGCAGCCAGCATATTTGAGCTTTATTTTTGGATGAAACATTTTTTAATCAAAGAATGAAGTATTTTAAAGTACAAGTATGTAGTACAATTATTGCTGCGGACAGATGATAATCAAGTTTTGTTCGAAGCAAGTGAATAACGAATCCAGAAAGTTAGTATCGTGGCAGGCAGCAAAATGCTATGAGAATATTTGACAGTTTGTTCGAAGCAAGTGAATCGCGAAATCAGAACGTTGTGTACTGACAATCATTAAGATGTGGCGAAAAAATTTGACAATCCGATCGAAACAAGTGAATAGCGGATTCAGAAAGTTGTATCGTGGCAGACATCAAGATGCCATGAGAATATTTGACGCAGACGATCTGTTCAAAGCAAGTGAATCGCGGAATCAGAAATTTAGTGTACTGACAGGCAGTGTGTGATGATGGGAAAATATTTGACAATCACCTCGAAACAAGTGAATAACGGAATCAGAATAATAGTATCACATAAGCCGGGTTGGAATCGCAGGGTGCGCTACTTACTCATATGAGTATGTAGTAAGTACTCATATGAACAATTTAGGTGAAATATATGTTGAAGTAGACAATAAGTGAATTTTTTGCAACAAAAAAACCAGAGGTCTATCTCTAAAACATAACCTCAAAAAGCTATTGAAAATTTCTTAAACATTTTTTTACTCGAGGTCATGTTATGCGCTATATGCAATACACGCACGGCACCCTACGCCAGATTTTGTTTTTTAATCCATGAAGTGCCCTTATGTAAAATTTAGGTAAAATATATGTTGAAGCAGACATTAAGAGCATTTTTTCCATAAAAAACTAGAGGTGTATCTATAAAACATAACCTAAAAAAAACGTTGAAAATTTTGTTACAATTTTCTGTTACTCTATATTTTGTTCTAAAAATTTCATAATTTTTTTTCTAATTACTCTTACGGTTGACTATAACATATATTTCGATCATCAAAATCGGTTAAGTAGTTTTCGAGATAAATTGCTTTTTTGATTTTACTTTCCTTGTCTATAACTTCCCTAAAAATGAAATTTTCAAGTTATCCTTTTGAGGAATTTTATTTCACATCAATTCCTATCTACAGTGCTGGTATGAACTTGATATGTGCGGGGGCAACCTTTGCATGCGCACCCCCCTAGACCCTTTGTTAATTTTCTATTAAAATTCATCTGTTTTTATAGAAATTGCTTCTTTTTTGGTTTAAAATGCAACTGTTTTTTAAAAAAATATTCTCTATTGGTTCAGCATTTAACTATTTTATTAAAAATTAAAATCATTTTGGGACAGATATTTTAGCTTATTCTTTAAAAACTTTTGGGTCGAAAATTTTATTACTTCGTTGAAGGTTGCATTATTTTGTAAAAAGAAAATTTTGTTTTTGAAGATTTATCTTTTTAGTTGAAAATGTATCTCTTTGATTGAAAGCTAAAAGTTTTGGTTTAAAATTCATTTGTTTAACTGCATATTTTTAATTTTTGGTTAAAAATTCGTTTTTTCTAATCACCTTGACTTGAAATTTCCTTTTTTGTTCTGAAGTATTTAATTGTTTGACTTTTTTTTTTAAATTCGTATTTTTGGGTTGAAATTTGATCTGTTTTGCAAAAAATACATCTGATAGCTTGAAAGTTCAACAATTTGGATCAACCTTTTACTTGCTAGACAGAAAAGTCACATTTGTTTAAAAACTCCTTCTTTTTTAAAAAAAAACTCAACTTTCCAAATGAAAATTTATCTATAATGTTGAAAATTAGCATTCTTGGTAAAAATAAATCTTCTTGTTTGAAACTTCATGTTTTTGGTATTAAAATGAATTTCTTTTGTTCGAAATTTCATGTTTTTCGCTCAAATATCAAATATTATATTCTTTCTTGAGAATTCCAATTTTTGGCTTCAGAATTAAACTATAGTCTAAAAATTTTGTCTTTTTAGCTTGCAGATTTAACTATTTAGTTAAAAATGTACCTGTTTTTGAATAAAGTTTCATATTTCTAAATCAAAAATTCAACTATTCAATTGAAAAGTAAGCCTTTTGGATTTAACATTTCATTGTATTGTTCTAAAGTTCAAATATTCTATTAAAAGCTTGTCTCTTTTGATTTAAAGTTGAACCATTTGGTTTCAGATGCAACGTTTTTTTATCATTTGATTTCAAATTCACCTTTATAGTAGAAAAGTCTTTTTATATTTAAATAAATAAATTTGAAATTCTCAAATGTTTATCTCAAATTGTTTTATTACTTGTATTAAAGAGTTTATTTTAAAAATTTTACAGGATTAAACTACTGCTCTTTGAATATTAATGACCAGAGAAAATTAAAATTTGATCAGAAAAAAACAGGGAAAATTCAGGGAATTTTTAGAATTATTTTTAACTCATTTTGCAGTAAAATATTTTAAAACAATAAGTGATTTTTGACACTTCCATGAATTCTAAGGCATCGCTATAGTATTTTGAATAAATTCTATAAATGTGAAATAAGTTCAATAATATTTAGCCGAGTTAGAACGATTTAAGTTTTAAAACTTAATTAAATCAGGAAGAAACTTATATTCGATATTTCGCTTTTATTATTAAAAATAAACGTCTGAAAAAAAATGCTAACAAAAATGGTTAAAAATAAATATTGTTTCATTTAAATGAATGTAGTAGTTCATCTAAAAAAATGAAAATGAAAACAAATTGAAAAAAGTGCCAGCATTCTCGTTATTCTTTCCATTTAAAGATTACAGGTGCTTACAAAATCGAAGCGTTAGTTCTTGATCCAACTGGAAGTTGAAGACTTTTTTTCTCGAAAAAGGATGAAAAACGCATCTTATTAATTAAAAAATATTATAAGTTTGATTACTACCTATTATTGGGAGAAATATGAATGTACTAAAAAAACCGAAGGGTATCGATTCTCCTTGTTAACACAGAATTCATATTTCTTCACAATATCGGCTATGTTTCAAGAAACACATAGGTGTTTTTTTGAGGTCAATATTATTAATTGGAATAAATTTATTAAATGAAGAAAAATTACTTTGAACAATATTGTATTTAGTATTTTTCGAAATTGTGACAGATATCCGAACGCAACGAGAGAAGAACGGATGGATGCTTTATATGATGACTCGGTGGCTTTTGGTGTATCTTGTGCGGCTTTATCCTGTTTCCAGTTCGTCTTCGCCATATTTACAGTAGATTTACTTAACATCGCTGCATCCAGACAGATCGCTAGATTAAGAAAAATGTTTCTACAGGCGGTCTTAAGGCAAGACATGGCATGGTATGACACTAACACCTCGACGAATTTCGCCAGCAGAATTACAGAGTGAGTTTTCTTTTAAACTATATTCATTTTTTCAAATTTTATATTTTAAAAATTGCCAAATCAACGATACAATTCGAGTGTTCTAGAATTTATATATATATATATATGTATATAATAATTATTATTAATTATTTTTAGAATTTGAGATTTTTCTAGAATTTTAAGATTGGATCAAGAGGTAAATTTTTCTTTTGCAATTATTCTTTTGCGATTAATTTACTTATTTTTTCGGAACCTAAACAATATTTGTTAAAAGTCCTTCTATTTGCATTGATAATGAATCTATTTTCGTACAAATTGTATCTTTTTAGTTTTGAAAATCACAAACGTGTGGTTGAAAATTAATCTTTTTTGGTTCAGGATTAAACTATTATGTTGAAAATTCGTCATTTTTGGTTGAATTCAATTATTTTCGGTTTAAAATTCCAATCATTTTTTATTGAAATATCTACCAATACATTTTTTGTCAATTCATCTAATTTGGTTAAAATACAAGTAACATCATTGAAAGTAAAACCGTTGAAAGTAAAACTAATTTGTTAAAAATTAATTATTTTTGTTGACGGTTCATCAAATCAGTTTAGGAATTTTTTTGTTCAAAGTTTTACAATTAATTAATTTGACTAAAATAACCTAAATTTTTTTTAAAACTAATTGTTTGCTGAAAATTGATTTTCTTCAGTTGACACTTCCTGTATTTTGTTAAAAATTTGTCTTTTGCTCCATAATATTGATATTCTTGGTAACTACTTCATTTTTTTGATTAAAATTAATTTTCTTTGCTTGAAAATTTAATTATTAACTTGAAAATTTCTTTAAAAAATGATACATTTATTAAAAAATTATGTATTTTATGAAAAATTAATCTGGTAGAAAATTAATTTTCTTATTTAGAAATGTTAAATTTAATTTAATTTTTGAAAATTTAATTTTGTATTGAAAATTTACCATTTTATCTATTCTATTTTGGGTTATAAATTTATCTTTCTTATGTAAGGAGAGATGTTAGTTTAATCAACCAGAGTTTTTTCTTTGTTGACTTAAAAATTCTTTTTTGGTTAATAATTCAACACTTGGCTGAAAATTTCTTGTTTTGGTTTGAAAATTATACTGTTTTTGTTCAAGATTCAACTAATTTGTCGAAAGTTCGTATTTATTTATTTAGTTCAACTGGATTTCATTGAAAATTAAAATTCTGTCATTATAAATATGTTTTTTTAAACTATTTTGATGAAAATTTTTTTCTTGGTTCTTGGTTGATCATAAATTGCTTTGACTGAAAATTTACTTTTTACATTTTTTGGTTAGACTCTTCTCACTAAAATTGATTAAAATAAAGTTAGAAAGAAGAATTTTTTCGGGATTAAAATTATTAATCGCCTAGTTCTATTCTGGCTCTAATACTTAAAAGGACAATTTAGAACGGTAAAGAGAAAAGTCAGGGAATTTCGAAAATGGGATTTTGTAGCAACCCTTTTTGAGCTGACCAAATCAAAAGTCATGTTGAATTATGAAATTAAAGTAAAATCAACTTGAGTAGAGAGGGAGAGGAAAGTTTTTAAGTGAAATCATGCAACAGGTGATGCCACGGGGACCTAAAAAGCATCTCTTCAACCTGTGTTTCTCGTTAGCCAAGTTAGGCACCTTTTAAACGATCTACCAAAGAAATTCTGAAGTTCCCTTCAATCTTAGTAATAAAATCCAATGTTAGGTATCCTGTATCCTTAAATTTATTGAATTTTTTTCGTTGCCAATATTGGATATTGCGCAAATCTTGATATTCTTAAACAATTTTTGTGTCTTTAGATTCTTTAATTATAATTACAGGTTGCGAATATTATAATTTTCATTTTAAAGGATTTTAGAAGTTTTTAAACAAATACCACCAAAAAATTTTCTTGAGCAAAGGGGCCGACCATAAAGTACTTGACCAATTTTGAGCTATTTTTGAGCCCTCTTGCTCCCCTCCCCCTTACTAAATGCAACGTGAGATTTCGAATAAAATTGATCTAGATCCCATACTGAATTCAGTAATCATTGCTTTAAATTTCTAAGATTTTATGTCGAAATATATTCTATTCTTAAGACAATAATTAAATTTTCAACAAAAAAGAAAGATTTTTTGCTAAAAGAGATACATTTGCAAGAAAATAGTTAAACGTTTAACCAACCAGTTAAGTTTCTAAGCCAGAAGGATGAATTTTTTCTAAATCAGTTAAATTATTGACAAAAAAGTTAATTTTCGACCAAGAAAGATGATTTTTTACCATAGAAGAGGATTTTTTAACAAAACAGTCGAATTATTTATCAAAAAATATCACTTTAACAAAATGGTTGCATTTTCAAATTTCGAACCAAATACGTGAAGTGTCAACCTGCAAATATTTTATTTTCAATAAAATGCTCGAATCTTCATATAAAAAAGATTTTATTTCATCCTAAAGGCAGTCGAATTTTCAACCAAAATAGTTAGTTTTCAACCAAGTTAAATTTTTACCCAAACAAGTGAACTTCTAACATGCAAAGCTCAATTTTTTAATCAAAAAGATTAATTTTCTATAGAAAAATTTACTTTCAACAAAATAGTTGAATTTTTTATCAAAGAGATGAATATTTTAAGAAATGCATTTTTTAACAAAGTTTCCACGAAGTAGTTGAATTTTCAGCAAAAATATGAATTTCGAACCAGATGTTTAAATTTTCAAAAAAAAGATGAATTTTTGACCAATTATATTAATTTTTTATCCAACAGAATGAATTTTCAACAACGATTAATTTTCAACAGTATGCACTAGTTTTCTATCGAATTGATAGCTGGTTGTCCAACAAAATTGTTATATTTATATTATATATTTTAAATTGTTATGAATATTTATAAATGGTTATAATTTTTAAATTCGTAATAAAATTATGAATCTCCAACCAGAAAAAGTACAATTTCTATAAATAATTTCAACTTTAAACCAAGTAGTTGGTGTGTCAACCCAAATAGTCGAATTTTCTAAAAAATAGTTCAATCCTTAACAAAAGCAGAATTATTTTTAACAAAACAATTGAATTTTTAATAAAAAAAATTACCTTTGAAGGAAGAAGATTAGTTTTCTCCCAAAAAGACAATATTTACATTTATTAATCAAAAGATTGATTGTCAACCAAAGTGAAACGATTTTTGTAAAAACTAGTTAAATTTTGAACCAAAGGGATGAATCTTAAACCAAAAAAATGAATCTTACCAAAAAGACGAATTTTCAACCAAAAAGTGTAATTCTCACCCAGAAAAGTTCAATATTTAATTAAAAATGTCAATTAAAAAAAAAAAAGGAATAGTTGCATTTATTAGCAAAAGGAATTAATTTTCAATGATAAATGACAAGAATTTTCGATAAACAAATTAAATTTGCAAGCATAACTAGGAAGACTGAACCAAACAAATTTTTGTTTACAAAATTGTTTTAACTTGAAAACCAATTGATTGAATTTTTGACCGAAAATAGAACAAATTTAATTGAAATAGTTGCATTTTCAACCAAAAATTTTTGAAACCTCTTATTGGGTTCTATTTATTTAGTTCGAATTTAAGCGAAAAAGCGAGATAATTCATGAGAAAGGGTAAAAGAAGAAGGATTATTTAAAATAATGGAAAATAAGAGAGTAGGAAACGCGTGTAAGGTCTGTAATATAAAAGAGATTTTAAAGTAATCCGTTATTATGGAACTGTACCGTTGCAGGGACATCTTTCGCAAACTTTGTAAACTTTGTTGAAGTTGTTCATGAGGAAACGTACTAAACGTTATCTCAGTTCATAGCGTCATTTTCTAAGGTACCCCTAAGAAATAAGCTCATAAGAAGCCCCTAAGAAACAACGCCCAAAAAATCAAAAATTCCATGAGTATTCATCTACACTAATGGAAAAAATTAAAGGGTAAAAAAAATTTCCGAATTTTTAGTGATTTTTCAGAATGCTGTATTTCAATGAAAAATTATCGTATCAAGGTCTTAAAAGAAGCATTTTGAAGGTTTAAGTTTCTAGTTTTGATACCTTTCGGCAAAGAAAAATTCTGCGCTACACGTTTCGCGTAATTTTAACACGTAGTGTTTTTCGTAACTTTCAGCCGTATTTGCTTGTTTATTCAGCTTCAATTCGCTTTTTCTTGAACCTCGGTACGACCGTTTTTCACTGAGATCTCGAACTTTAAATCAAAAGGGACCCTTTTATCTTTGATCGATGATATCTCAGCAGCCAGTGGTAACAGGAAAAAGGGTGATTTATAATTTTTAAAAATATCAACGGCTAAATTTCAAATCTTCATGAAATGACTAATTTTGAGTGTGCCTTTTACAGCTGAATAACCCTGAAAAACCTTGGAAGTTACATTTTGATCTAACGAGCCGTTTCCTTGTTGCAAACGGTCAAAATTTTGAAGAAATTAAAGGTTCACGTTTTTCAGGGTTATTCAACTGTAAAAGGCACACTCAAAATTAGTCATTTCGTGAAGGTTTGAAATTTATTTGTTGATGTTTTGAAAAACTATAAATCACCCTGTTTTCCTGTTACCACTGGCTGCTGAGATATCATCGATCAAAGATAAAAGGGCCCCTTTTGATTTAAAGCTCGAAATCTCAGTGAAAAACGGTCGTACCGAGGTTCAAGCAGAAGCAAATTGAAGCTGAATAAACAAGCAAATACGGTTGAAAGTTACGAAAAACACTACGTGTTAAAATTACGCGAAACGTGTAGCCCTAAATTTTTTGTTTCTAAAAGGTATAAAAGCTAGAAACTGAAAGTTTCAAAATGCTTATTTTAAGATCTTGATACGACAATTTTTCACTGAGATACAGCATTCTGGAAAATCACTAAAAATTCGCAAAATGTTTTTGACCCTTTAATTTTTCAATTAGTGTATTATTTAAACTTTGTGTCGACTTGACGTGATTATCTCTGAGGCTGATTTTCTTTTTAAGGACTTAGGTAGATATGATCAATTATCTTTCCTTTCAATAAGAAAAATTATAGATTAATATCTAAATTTAAAAATGCACATTGCCTTTTTTGACCTCAGAGATCTGGACAAGATGAAAGACGGAATAGGCGAGAAATTGGGGATCTTCACATACCTAATGGTTTCCTTCATCTCATCCATCGTCATCTCCTTCATCTACGGTTGGAAGCTAACTCTCGTGGTGCTCAGCTGTGCACCAGTGATTGTCATAGCAACAGCAGTAGTGGCCAAGGTGCAGGCTTCTCTCTCAGCCTTAGAGTTGGCAGCTTATGGTCAAGCAGGAAGTGTTGCAGAAGAAGTTCTTGGAGCTGTGAGAACTGTGATTGCGTTTAATGGCGAGCAGAAAGAAGTTGGTAGATACGCACAGAAATTGGTGCCGGCTGAGAAAACTGGTATAAAACGTGGATTGTGGTCTGGTGTTGGTGGTGGTGTTATGTGGTTTATCATCTACTTGAGTTACGCCTTGGCGTTTTGGTATGGTGTACAACTAATCTGGGAAGATAGGCCTAACATCGACAAGGAATATACGCCGGCTGTGTTAGTGATTGTGTTTTTCGGTGTTCTCGCTGGTGCCCAAAACATGGGTCTAACATCACCTCATCTGGAAGCTTTCGCAGTCGCCAGGGGATCTGCTGCTGCCATCTTCCAGGTAATATATTTATTTCAAGTAACTTTCAAAATCTTCCATTTCTTCTTTCTTATCGCATTGCTTCCTCATAGTTGTAGGTTGGAAATTACGTAAATATTCATGGGTACATTACGGGACAAGGACCGAAACCGAGCGAATGCAAACGAGCATGAAGTCGGCTGTACGAGGGGACGCACAGTGGGAGAGAATGCACTTTTTTCGTTCAAAAATGTCCAGAGCTTTCAATTTCGGTCCGATTAAATTTTTTAAAAAAATAAGTTCATTAAATTCTAAAGAGATTGATGCTCCGAACTTTTGTCTCCTCTATTTGTTTATTAATCATTTTTCTAGTGAAAGTATGGAAAAACTGAAATTTTGGATATAACCATTTTTTACGCTTTAATACCTGATCAGGAAAATTTTATATTGTCTTAAATAAATATTTAGGGACCCATAGAATACAAAAAATTTGTTTATTATTCCATTTATTTGTTATAAACAAATTTTATGAACAAATTGAAAAATAGTCTTATTATCGGTAACAATTTTTTTTTCAAAAAGTGGTACATATTATTGTAGGAATGACATTTAATTACAAAAGTAATTTAAAAGTTTATAATAACCAAATAAGTAGCAATATAATTATAGGCAAATAAGTAAAATTTGAGAATTTATAAAATTAAAATTTCCTTCAATCGCCAGAACGACTTGAGGTATTCCTTAAAATAATAAATATGTAATAATATGTCCTAAAAGATAACAAATTAAATTTTTATAAACAAATTAGAAAAACAAATTCAAAATTTTGGCCCTTTCGCATAGAATTTTGTTTGCACTGGAAATGTTATCGATGGGTTATTGTCAACAGATTTTGTATTAAGTGAATCTTAGCATGCAGTGTTATGATTCATTCTTAATATATTGCGATTGAAAACCTGACTTTTTCCAAGTGAAACTACCAACATTTAGAATTCGTTCATCTAAATTGCTTATAAATATTTAAGTTGTTATATTTTACTAAATATTATCAAAGATATATTTTTTAGAAATTGTCCGTAGTTATTCTAGCGATTATAGAAAATTAAAATTTTATAAAACCTTAAATTTGAATATTTTGTCACGAGAATTATTTATAACAGTGGTTATTGTTCATTCCTAAAATATTTTTGTAACTAGCAGTTATTCGACCACTAGCTTGAAACATTTCCAGTGCAAACAAATATTTTCCTATGCGAAAGAGCCAAAATTTTGAATCCGTTTATAAAAATTTAAATTATTATATTTGATCAAATATTATTAAACATTGATCATTTCAAGGAATACCTGAAGTTGGTCTGGCGATTAAAGGAAAATATAATTTGAAAAATCTCAAATTTTAATATTTTGTCACAATAATTGTTTATAGCAATGGTTATTAAAAATTTTTTAATTAGTTTTGTAATTAACGGTCATTCCTACATTAATATCAAGCACTTTTAGCAACCAGAAATTTTTTTCGGCGATAATAAGACTATTTGCTGATTTGTTCATCAAATTTGTTTATGACACGAAAAAAGTCTTACAAATCCTAGAGGCTTGGAAACTCTAGGGTTTGTAAAGTAGTTTAGTACAGTGGTATGTTCGTATGGTAAAAAATCTACTTTTTCAAATGTTTCGATATGATTTCACACTGATATAATTTTAAGTTAGATGGTCCAATTAGAAGTGTTTTTTTGAGATGAAAAATTTTAAAACAAAATCAATCGACCTATTGTGAAACCTTTTTATGACTCAACCGAGTTATGATGTTTCGAAAAAATGGTTTACTCTCTTTGCATGAGGAAAACTTATCTGCTATAAGGAATATTACGGTACTATATTTGATGCAATTTTTCGCGTTTTTTGAGCCTATTCAAAAGATTGAAAGAATATATTGTTTATATCTTAATGTGCGGGAAACTTTTATAGACGCATTCATTCATCTGTTGAACAATCTTTTATGATCTTCGGCGACTTAACAATTACGTTTTTTAATTTTTAACCGAAACTATATATCATGTTTTTAAAATTAAGATTTTTATATATAAGAAAATACATATAACAGTAATGTATTTGAAAAAACTTTTTCGCTTCTTTAACACGCGTCGATTGATCCATCGACGAAACTTCGCTGACCTTTCATGAATATTGATTATTGTTAGAGAAAAGTCTCCCAACATGAGGAAGCAAATATATTAATTGATACCTATTTATACCGAAGATACTGTAGTACGCTCTAGCGATATTTGTCTTCTGAATAAATATTAACTGCATCAATATTTTTTTATCGGGTACCCTGAAAACGGGTTACATTTGATAAATAAGGCAGCTGAAAAAAACTTGAGCCATTTAGACCAAAATTTCTACTTGAAGCATAAAGAACGCACTTTATATGGGTTACAAGATTTTGGTAAAAGTAACAGTTTGTGCTCAGAAAAAATTTTGTTTTGTGACAAATTATTTTTTTCTTAAACTGAAAAAGTTTTTTAGTCATCACAATCAAATTATTGGAAAAAGGAACACAAGCTGATCGACAAAATTATTTTGTTATCATCGTGATAAAAAAAGGTTTTTTTTAGGAAACACTAATCAAGATCTATTAAAATAGATCAAACCTATTTGACTATATATTTATATCCTAATGTATTTCTATCCTATTCCGAATGGAATTTAATTTTCACCAATTTTATAAGTGTCAAGCTTATTTTGCGATGTGAATAACATTAATATCTAACCCATGATAGACTGAAATAAAGAGAGGATACAAGTAATAGGATAATAATAGAAAATGGGATTAAATCGTTATATGCTTGTAGAGGGCAATGTGATACAACTGAATAAGCAAATAGAGTTGTTGATAAGAATATTGAGTTAAGAGCGATGAAACGAGATTGGTAGGTTCATAGATGTAATAAAACTAAAATTGATGCAATTCTAGATAAGAAGAATGAGGTCAAAAGTGATCAAACAAATTAATAATAGTTATTTATGATACAAATGCATAAAACAGATGATTATTACGAGCGTAAAGTTTGCAGCATGAGCCGCAGGCTGGAAGTACAAGCTGAAAGCTAGTGCACGAGCGAAGCGAGTGCAAAAGCGCAGACGAATGCTTTCAGTCGTAGGCTAATGCTGCGATTACACTCGCAATAGTTACCTGTATGCATACGTGTGTCATACACAATTTTTTGCAACACCCAATCAAAAAAGTTCCATTGTAATTTTTATAATGAACTATAAACTGCGATCGTTGGAAGCACGGAACGCCTGCTCCGAAATCTATTAATAAGTTATAGGTTATGTTGTATTCATCTCACCTCACCTCATCTAAATCAACTTAGTAAGTAAAATATATAGTTAAATACTGTAATAAGCCATGTAATTTACCTCCAGTAAATTATTTACTTAACTCTGGTTGTGATTAAACTCAGCAATTCGCGAAGAATATGTAAAATTGTCACCCATGCATAATGTACCTACTTTAAACACACATGTGACGTCACTGTGCATAATATGAATACTTTATACACAGTGACGTCACTGTGCTTTAAAGTGCTACTTTAGACATCATTTAGGAGCACATAAAGCGCAACTTTGGAGATGGATGTTGCAAAAAATAGTTTGAACGATGAATAGTGCAATATAATATGGAATGTATGAAAAGAGGGATAAGATAACAAGTTTTCTATCTACAATATTTAATCGTTGCTGTAAGATTATTATTATTATTACACCATTAAGCCGTTTCCCTTTCGGGGTAGGCGTGACTCACTCGGTAGGGAGGGGAG
>JAAAKG020024965.1:0-20030 GCA_010014905.2 Druon quercuslanigerum | reverse complement strand
TAAAAAAATATGAAGTTTCAAATGTCTTACTGGTGTCGGCTTACTCTACTCATCCTACATCTCTTTCCCACCATCTACGTTTTTTTTTTCAAATTTGATAAGTATTTTAAGATAAATACAAACTCAATAGTATCCTTTACCAATTTTCGTAAAAAAATATGAAGTTTGGGATGTCTTACTGGTGTCGGCTTACTCTACTTATCCTACATCTCTTTCCCACCATCTAAGTTTTTTTTTTCAAATTTGATAAGTATTTTAAAATAAATATAAGCTTAATAGTATCCTTTAAAAATTTTCGTAAAAAAATATGAAGTTTGGAATGTCTTACTGGTGTCGGCTTACTCTACTTATCCTACATCTCTTTCCCACAATCTAAGTTTTTTTTTTTTCAAATTTGATAAGTATTTTAAAATAAATACAAACTCAATAGTATCCTTTACAACTTTTCGTAAAAAAATATGAAGTTTCAAATGTCCTACTGCTGTCGGCTTACTCTACTTATTCTACATCTCTTTCCCACCATCTAAGTTTTCTTTTTCAAATTTGATTAGCATTTTAAAATAAATACAGACTCAATAATATCCTGAATAAATTTTCGTAAAAAAATATGAAGTTTCAAATGTCTTACTGGTGTCGGCTTACTCTACTCATCCTACATCTCTTTCCCACCATCTAAGTTTTTTTTTCAAATTTAATAAGTATTTTAAAATAAATACAAGCTCAATAGTATCCTTTAAAAATTTTCATAAAAAATATGAAGTTTGGAATGTCTTACTGGTGTCGGCTTACTCTACTTATCCTACATCTCTTTCCCACAATCTAAGTTTTTTTTTTTTCAAATTTGATAAGTATTTTAAAATAAATACAAACTCAATAGTATCCTTTACAACTTTTCGTAAAAAAATATGAAGTTTCAAATGTCCTACTGCTGTCGGCTTACTCTACTTATTCTACATCTCTTTCCCACCATCTAAGTTTTCTTTTTCAAATTTGATTAGCATTTTAAAATAAATACAGACTCAATAATATCCTGAATAAATTTTCGTAAAAAAATATGAAGTTTCAAATGTCTTACTGGTGTCGGCTTACTCTACTCATCCTACATCTCTTTCCCACCATCTACGTTTTTTTTTTCAAATTTGATAAGTATTTTAAGATAAATACAAACTCAATAGTATCCTTTACCAATTTTCGTAAAAAAATATGAAGTTTGGGATGTCTTACTGGTGTCGGCTTACTCTACTTATCCTACATCTCTTTCCCACCATCTAAGTTTTTTTTTTCAAATTTGATAAGTATTTTAAAATAAATATAAGCTTAATAGTATCCTTTAAAAATTTTCGTAAAAAAATATGAAGTTTGGAATGTCTTACTGGTGTCGGCTTACTCTACTTATAATAAATCTCTATCCCACCATATAAGTTTTTTTTTCAAATTTGATAAGTATTTTAAGATAAATACAAACTCAGTAGTATCCTTTACCAATTTTCGTAAAAAAATATGAAGTTTGGGATGTCTTACTGGTGTCGGCTTACTCTACTTATCCTACATCTCTTTCCCACCATCTAAGTTTTTTTTTTTCAAATTTGATAAGTATTTTAAAATAAATACAAACTCAATAGTATTCTTTACAAATATTCGTAAAAAAATATGAAGTTTGGAATGTCTTACTGGTGTCGGCTTACTCTACTTATCCTACATCTCTTTCCCACCATCTAACTTTTTTTTTCAAATTTGATAAGTATTTTAAAATAAATACAAACTCAATAGTATCCTTCACAACTTTTCGTAAAAAAATATGAAGTTTGGAATGTCTTACTCATGTCGGCTTTCTCTATTTGTCATACATCTCTTTCTCCCCATCTAAGTATGAATGGGAATGAAGAACTACTCACTTTTTCTTCAATTTGTCCATCATCATGTCTGTTGCCCTAATTTTTCATTTTACATTTTAATAATAATTAATTAATTTTAAATAAACTGCGAACACTTTTTAGATAACTACATCTTCAATCAATATTCTTTAAACAGTTTTTGACGAAAACATAAACTTAAAAATCCATTCTAGGGGTTGGATTTCCCTACTTGTTCCTCATCTCTATCCCACCATCTGAGAGGGAATACCATTATCACGCGAACCCCAACAATTTCTCGAGAAGTAAAACGGAGTTCATTGCATATGTGCGACCAGGGTGAGAGGTCCATCCAGTAGATGGGTTGCTACGATAAAATGGAGACCTAAAGACGCCAGCCTATCAAACTGATAGGGGGTTTGAAACCGTTAAGATGATTGCAAAGGAGGATTTGTCCACCTGTTCTTTATTTCCAAATCGATTTCTTTTACCCAATTCCATCGAAGGATGAAAACTCCTAATAGTTTATCGCTCTTTTATCGATCCTTTGCACTTTATTCTCATACATTTTCCCTCCCATAGTTCTAGATTAAATGCTTCAAATAAATTAGGGATCCTATTGAAGTCTAATTTATTGAGGTAATTTCTTATTAGGCAAATATATTGTTACTCGAATACGATTTCATTTTCTCTAGTAAGCTAAACAAATAAAATAACAAAGTCCCTAATTGTCTGACCATATCATTGCCTTTACTACTTAATTTAGATGTATTTCCTTTCAGAGTGGACAATACAATACAAGAATAAAATGCGGGTTTGTAAAATGTTTTCACGGTTATTCTGGATTTTATTAGCAACTTAAAAAATTTAAAGTACATAATAAAAATTTAAAGTACATAATAAAAATTTAAATAATAATTAAACTTTTTGTACACAGCTATTCAATACTGCACAATTACAAACTTAAAAATTTTTCATTTAGAGCTTCCAAAACTCAAGAATTTTTAATGAAATTTTGAATAAAGTTTGAAACAAAAGTAGTGTGCTTTCCCACAAAAAAAATAATTAAAAAGAAACAAGATGAAATTTAAAAAAAAATTATCTTTAAACAACAAAGTAAATTTTTAACAAAATTATTAAATTTTGACGAAAAAAGTTTAATTTTTAACCAAATAGTATGATTTTCTACTGAATAGTTGAATTTTAATTATAAATGTAAGCGTCAAATTTTCAGTTTATAAAAATGAGATTTTTAAAAATTAACCTCAATTCCAAAACGTTTAATTATCTATCAAGTAGTTATATTTTAATAAAACTGGTTTTATTTTAAACAAAATAGTTCAATTTTCGACCCAAAAGTATAATTTAAAAAAAAAATTTATTTTTCATTGAATATTAAATTTCGTTTTAAATGCTTTAAATATTAACTAAATATTTCAATTTTCAATAAAAATGTGATTATTTAATTAATTAATAATTTAAAAAAACACCTAATCGACTTCATAAGAAATAAATTTGTAATAATATTTATAATTATTTCCATAAATCCTTCAACTAATAGTATGTTTTTACTAAATGGTTGAAATTTAATAAAAAATGTGAGCATCAAATTTTTAGTATATAAAATTTATTTGAAAGAAAAGACATTTTTGTAATTTTTTTAATCCTCAAACAAAAATAAGATTTTTTTAACAAAAAAGTTGATTTAAAACCAAATAGTTGAATTTTTGATAAAAAAATATTAATTTTCAAGTAAAATCCTAATCCTTAACCAAATAATTAAATTTTGTAACCCATAGTATTCAATAGTAGATCTTTTAGTAAAAAATATGGATGCCAAATTTTTAGTTTATAAAATTAAGTGAATTAAACAAAAATTTTTTTGTGAGAGAATTATTCTTTAAACTAAGTAGTTGTCTTTTCATCACAAAAAAAACATTTTTCAACCAAAAAGTTAATTTTCCTCTAACGTGTTAAATTTTCTACCAAACAGTTAAATTTCGAAGGAAATAGTTTAATTTTAAACTAAGGATTTTAATTTATGTTTAAAATTTGAATTTGCGACTAATAAATATATTGTTTGACAAAAGATGGAATTGTCAATTTTGAACTTTTAAATAATTAATTAAAAAGTGAAACGATTTATCAAAAAGATAATCAATTTTCAATCAAGTGGTTGAATTTTAATCAGAAAAAATTAATTTCCAACTAAATAGTTTGAGTTTTCTCTAAATAGTTGAATTTTATATTGAAAGTGTAAAGCTAAAATTTTCGGCTTATAAAATTAATTGAAAAAAACAAATTTTTTAAAATTTAATTAAACTTTTAACCAATTAGATAACTTTTTACATTATATAACTCCTTTTAATTTAATTTAAATTTAATTTTTTAAATTTAATTAAATTAAATTATATAACCCCTACCTATTAATTTTTAACTGAATAATTGAATTTTCAATAAAGAATAAGAATTTTTAACAAGAAACTCGATTTCCGACCAAATAGTTTATTTTTTAATTAAATATTAGAATTCTCAATTGCAAATGGAAAAGATAATTTTCCAGTTTAAACAAATTAATTAAAAAAAAACAAATGCTTAATAAATGAATTAAACTTTTAACCAACTAGTTGACTTTTTATCCCAAAATGTTCATTTTTAACTTAATAATTTAATTTTTAGTTTATGGTGTACATTTTTAACAAAACAGTTGAAATTTCGACTAAAAATATATTTATGAAACAAAAACGTTAGTTTTCTACGAAATAGTTAATCTTTTATAGTAATAGTTTAATCTTTAATCCATTATTTCAATTTTCAACCTAAAATTTTGAATTCTCAATAAAAAAGTTATCAATCATGTCAATTTTGAAGATTCTTCGAAAAAGCTTAATATATTCAACATATAATGATTATAAACTTTTCTTTAAAATTAAAATTAAACTATTTTCTGCGGAGCCGAATTATTTAATTTTGAATTAAAAAATAACATTTATCAAGTTGAATTTGATACGTTTTAAAATTAGGTATTTTACTTACAAATAAAAAATTATAAAAACAAAATAATTAAAAATATAACTGTAAATATTGTAAACGTAAAGCTCAGATTTTTGATAAAGATTCCTAATTTTTAAACAAATTATTGAACTATTGTGGCTTCCAATTTGAGAAACCTCAATGATTATAGACAATGACTAATCTCAACATTTTAAAATTGTCTACTTTAAAATTTTGTTAATTTGTTTATTTAGTCTAGTTATAAACCCAGAAATTCAAATGTATTAAAAATTGATAATGGAAATCGTTAAAAAAAACAAATGATAGAAAAACCATTAAAAAATTTTTTTTATGGTTGTTATTTTTAATATTTTTTGTTGTTTTAAACAAAAAAATGTTATATTCTCTTTTATGAAGATTTAGAGTTTTTATGATATGATACATTTTCAAAATCAATTCCCAAAAGTAAATAAAACTACCGATTATATTCATTTCGAAAATTTTTGAAATCCAAAGGTATAAAATCTGAATTTTAAAGTAATATAATATAATAATTTTGAAATAATATTTGTGAAGCTTAAATTTATACTTTTCAACTTCAGTGAAATTTTTGAAATTGTTAACTTTAAAATAAAGTTAATTTGTCCATTTGATTTCAAAAGTGTTTGAAAATTTATAATAGCGGTTGTTTAAAATATTAAAAGATTCTAGAAATTCTATTTTAAACTTTTGATAAATGATTGTTTCTATTAAATTTTTTTATGTATTCTAAGGAAAAATATTGTATGCCTTGCTTTATGTATATTTTTAGTTTTTATGGGATGATATATTTTCGCAATCAATTTCCTAAATAAAATAAAACTACCGAGTTTTTTTATTCCTTAAGTTTCAAATTCAGAAAAGCTCAAAACTTTAATTTTAAAGTAATATAATATAATAATTCAAAAATTCTTTTTTTCAAGTAGAAATTTAGACTTTTTAGAACTAAGAATTACAGTTAGAAATAAAAAATTGGAAAAACGTAATAATTCAGATTTTAATAATAAAAATTGAAAATTTAGCTTTCAATTTTCTCACAGATTCATAATAATTAAACAGATGATTGAGTTGTTGTCATTTTCGATTAAAAAAACTTTAATTAATATATACAATAACTAACCATAAAATTATGAAACTGGAATAGTTGTAATTTTTCCACGCAGTCTAATTATTAAGTTTAGAATTCCTAACTATTTTGAAATTGATAAGGGCGATTGCTAAAAGAATTAAACGATGTGAAAAATACATTTAAAATTTTTTTGAATTATTGTTTCTGTAAACATGTTCTATTTACGTTTAGGAGAAAAAATGTATGCATTGTTTCATGAAGATTTCTAGTTCTTTAAGGATGATATATTTTTGCAACAAATTCCTGAAATATTTAAGATAAAACTGCCCAAAATATTTATTTCTAAAAATTCAAATTTCGGAAAGTGTCGAACCTGAATTTTTAAATTCACGAAACAAAAATTTAATTTCACACTTAGAAATAAAATTCTTGTATGACATAAAATATTATTCAATAATTTTAAATATTTTTAAGGAGCTAAAGATTGGTGTATAAAAATTTCCGTAATTTTAATTTTTTCGGAAATTTGTGTTTTGGTAATTATTTTTCGGTTTTTTTCTATATTTTAGAAAGTGAAAATTCCAATATTGGTTTTTAAATAATTAGTATATATTTTTACTAGATTTAATGTTTAACACAAAAATCGATGATAAAAATTGAAAAAAATTCTATTTTAGTGATGCACGGATATTTCAAAACGAAGTGGGCCATTCTTGTTGACAATAATTTATACAGCTTAAATCTTTAACTTACAATTGTTTAATTATTCAGGATTTGAGTTGCAAAAAAAAATCTTAAACGATATCAATATTTAACGTTTTGATTTGACAATGGTTTAATTCAAAGCAAATGTCGAATGGTTAATTATAAAATAAAGTTTGATTTGCATTTCAGAAAATAATTTTATTCTAACATAAATAATTCCATTCTTAGAAATTTTAAAAATTAAATGTTTCAGATTCAAGATCATTTCGAATGAAACTCACTTCAAATTGAATAGTGTCATGCGATATTATGTCACTGATAATAAAAGTGATTCGATACCGTTTTTTACCATTTTTCTTCAAATTCCTTGTTAAAAAAAAATTCGGTTATTAGCTAATTTTCCAGGCTTGCCTACCGGCCCAACGACCATCCTTCTATTTCTCGTATTATTTATATCTTAAAAAGTCTTTAAAAATTTATTAATGATACATGGAACAATAAAAAAATTCTTTTGATCTCTCTAATAGCTTAATGGAAAAGCAGCCGATCGACAATCGAAATTTCTGTTGTTTGATTTCCAGTGGAGGGACAACAGTAGATCTTTTTTTGTAAAAAATTAATTTTGAAATTTAAAAAATATATTCTCCATCTTGTCTGAAAATAAGGTTAATTATTTTCTTTTAGATGAAGCGTTAACTTGATCGATGAGTTGTTTTCTATTTTCACGGTGGTGAAAAAGGTATCTCCACTGATAAGTCGTAACTATCTCTGATGATAATACAGATTCCTTTAACTTACTCGTATTATAAATGTAACAGCTTGCGTCAAATAGCGTATATTTATGAAAAGGGATTTTTCTTTCGATCTCTAGAATAGCCTAATGGAAAAAAAGCCGATCGAAAATCTAAAGTTCTGTTGTTCGATTCCCAGTAGAGCGACGAGCGCAAATCTTTTTCCTGAAAAAAATCAATTTTTTAATTTAAAAAATATATTTTCCATCTTTTCTGAAAATAAGATCAAGGATTTTCTGTTATTTAAAGCGCAAACTTGATCGATAGGTTGGTTTTTATTTTATCGGTGTGGAAAAAGGTATCATCACTGATAAGTGGTAACTATCTCTGATGATAATACAGATTTATTTAAATTAATGGTATTATAAATGTGAAAGCTGGCTTGAGATATCGTATATTTCTAAAAAAGAATTCTTTTTTCGATATCTCTAATAGCCTAATCGGAAACCTATTATGTAAGTGACTATAAAAGTAATCAGAAAGAGGTTCATACTTTTTAAATTCCAATAAAAAAATAAATCCAGTAGCTGTCTAGTTTTCCTGACTTAAATATTCTAATCCTTATTTCCCTATCGTTTCTGTCTTCAACAAATGTTGTAACTCATAATATCTGCGACCGTAAAACTGTTGCAATAAGAAATAACATAAAATGCAAATTCCCAAAGAATCTGTTAATGACCCATAAACGGGAGAAATAAAATACTAGTTCACACCTGACATAAAGCGCAGTTTCCCAAACCTCTAAAAGACCATCTCCATTATCTTCTTTTTCCGTTTCCGATATGAGCCGCCGAACGAACAGCGAATACGTTTTCCTACCTACCTTACCATGCCCAGGGTTTATATTACAAGCAAGAGAACATAGAAAATGCACGTGTTCCACGTACATGTATCGAGTTAACAATTAATTATTAGCGGCGCTTCAGAGGTCCACTGCCTATGTGCCGTAGTTAAACATTACGCGTACCGTCGTATCTTACTGTGCTATCTAATCCCCCCACGGGAGCTTTCGCGGGCACTCGCACTCGCTACTGCGGCAGTAATCTCGTTTAATTGCTGGCTGTAGACGCGAGAGAGTCCCGTTCAATTAGTTTTTCAAATAAACATTAGTTTCCTTAACACGCGGTGCCATAACCTGGCGGTGGAGAAGGTGTGGTAGTTATTGGCGATGGGGATGGTATTGGCGATGGCGATGGTTTTGGCGATAGTGGTGTTGGTGATGATGGTGGTAGTTGCACTCGGAGATGACGTTGGACGAGATTCGAGGGGAAGGGGAAAGTTGGACGCCAGTGGGGGAAGAAACGGGACAGAAAGGGGTAAGAGGGTTAGAAAAGAGGGTGGAAAAGGACAGGGGCAGCTAGGTTCGCGATCCGGGAGTAAGTAATTAACGACACATTTATACCGATATCATCCACGAGGTGAGGAGAGTCGGAGAGATGAGAGACAAAGAGAGGAGGGACAAAGAGAGAGGAGACAAGGAGAGGTGAGGCGAATCCAGGTTTCCCGCCTGTATAAAGTGCCACACTAATAGGAAGCTACGCCCTAGTCGATAGATACGTAGCATCCAGTTCTCATGTTCTCCAGTCCACCCTGGACGTTTCTGCATCGTCGCGATGTGCCCCTCATATTTTTACGATCCGCAAAATGAGATCCTTTTACCAGACGAAATTCAGAATAGGCTATGGACTCGACTCGATCCGAGCCAACAATTTTCTTTTATTATTTTAGAAGTAAATTCAGAATTTCGCTGGCTACTTCGGTAAAAGGATTTCGTCGATGTACTAACAAGTATGGAGAAGCAATCCTGATTTGTTTCTTTATCAACTCATTACTTTGAGAATTTTAATCGATTTTCATTTATAAATCTGGTAATTAGCGTTAATCGATTATTTGTTTCCGACTTCCAGAGATTCCCAAAGATTTCAAAGAATATCAAGAAATTTTAAGCTTTAAGAAATATCTAACGATTTGGGAAGGTATCTAAGGATTTCGAAGGATTTAATAAGATTATATGTGATTATTAGAGATTTTAGGGGATTAGAGAAATGGTAAAGTATTTCAATCAATTTTGAGAATTTCAATTTGATATTTATGGTTTTATGAAAATTTTAAAGGAATTTTTAGCATTTTGAAAGGTTTTAAATTCAAACTAGATTCCAATTAATGTTAAGAGATTTGAGAGAAATTTCAATCGATTCCAAGGGATCTCTAATGGTTTTAAAGGATTTTATGGAATATTTGGCTTCAAAAAATACCTAATGATGTCATAGGATATCCAAAGGTTTGAAAGGATTATGTAAGAGTACAAGCGATTTTAAAGATTTTCAATTTTTCCAGGATATTTCCAAATATTTCAAAGGAATTGTCTTTATAGGATTTTCAAAGACTTCAAAAGAGTTAAAGAGAGTGTGAAAGATTCCCAGGGATTTTACTAAAGTTTTGTTATTTTTTTAGATTTTTAAGGAATTTAATTAATTTTTAAACACGTTTTAAAATCATTTCAGGGGATTTTTAGGGATTTTTAAGGATTTCAAGATACAGTAAAAGATTCCAAATGATTTTACCTACATTTAGTTATTTTTATAGATTTTTAAGGACTTCAATCAACTTGGAAAGCATTAATTTGATTTTAGTGGATTACTAATGTGAATGATTTAAAAGAATTTAAATAGTTTCTTTGACGTTTTCCAATGATTTTCAAGGATTTAAGGTGACTGTGAAAGATCCCAAAGGATTTTACTGAAGTTCAGAACTTTTTTAGATTTAAACGGATTGTAATCCCTAACCGCTAAAAAAGATTTTAAATAAATGTTGAGACATTTTAAAGAGTTTTAATTTTTTTTTAAATTTCTTTAAAATTTAATTTTTGAAGAACTAATTGAATTTCATTGGATTTCTAAAAGTCCCAGATGAATTCCAAGGATTTTAAAGAATTTTAATGGGTTTCAGATGTTTTCCAATGATTTTAAAGGACTTTCAAGAGACTGTAAAAGATCCCCAAGAATTTAACGAACTTTGAGATTATTTTTTAGGTTTTAAAGAATTTCGATCAATGTAACATTTCTTTCAATTTATATTTTAAAGACCTAATTGGACTTCAGTAGATTTCTAAAAGTCCTAAAAGCATTCCAAGGATTTTTAAATTTTTTAATAGGTTTTGGATGTTTTCCAATGATTTCAAAGGACTTCCAACAGACTGTAAAAGATCCCTAAGAACTTTACAAAATTTTAGATATTTTTGTAGATTTTAAAGGATTTTAATCAATATTCCAACACTTGATTGGATTTCAGTAGATTTCTAAATATTCCAAAGCAATTTCAAGGACTTTAAAGGGATTTAAAGCGACACACGATTTTATTGCATGTTTAGAGATTGTAAAGAATTTTAATGGGTTTTAAGAGGATTTTTAAAGATTTCGAAGGATTTCAAGATACTGCAAAAAATTCTTAAAGATTTGACTAAATTTGATTTATTTTTATGAATTTGTAAGGATTTTAATCAACTCTAAAATATTTAATTGAATTTCTCTGGATTTCTAAGAATTCCAAAGGCATTCAAATAATTTTAAACGGTTTTAAAGTTACATAAGGTTTTAATTAATGTCAGGGGTTTAAAAGAATTTCAATTGTTTCAAATGTTTTCTAATGATTTTAAATGAATTAAAGAGACTGTAAAAGATCCCCAAGAATTCGACTAAATTTCTGATATTTTTTTTAGATTAAAATTTTTTTTAGGCCTAAAATTTTCAGATTTTAAAGAATTTCAATCAATCTTTAAACACTTGATTCGATTTAAAAAAACATTGCCAAGTATTTTAAAATATTTTAATGAATGTTTAGAGATTTTAAAGAATTTTAATAGGTTTCAGAAGATTTTTAAGGATTTCGAAGGATTGTTATCAACTTGGAAAGACTTATTTGGATTTTATTGGATTACCAATGATTTTAAAGGATTTGGGGAGACTGTGAAAGATCCCTAAGGATTTTATTGAAGTTCAGAACTTTTTAGATTTTAAAAGATTGTAATAAATTTTCAAAAAATTAATTGGATTTCAGAGGATTTTTAAAAATTTTAAATGAATTTCAAGAGTTTCAAAAGTTTTTAGAGCTACAAAAGATGTTAATGAATGTTGAAACATTTTAAATAGTTTCAATTTTTTCAATCATTTTTTCTAAATTTATTTTTTAAAAACCTAATATTATTTTAGTGGATTTCTAAGAGTCCCAAAGGCACTCCAAGGATTTTAAAGATTTGAATAGATTTCAGATATTTTCCAATGATTCTAAAAAAATTTTAAGCAAGAATCATTTCAAACACTATTTAATCAATATTCAAACACTTGATTGGATTTGAGCAGATTTCTGCAGATTCCAAAGCAAGTCCAAGGATTTTAAAACGTTTTAAAAATACACTAGATTTGAATAAATATTAAGATATTTTAATTAATTTTAATGTATTTCAGAGGATTTTTAAAGATTTCGAAGGATTATAAGATACTGTAAAAGATTCCCAAGGATTTTGCCAAAGTTTAGTTATTTTTATATATGCTTAAGTTTTTTAATTAATTTTGAAGGACTGAATTAGATTTTACTGGATTTCAGAAGATTTTTTCAGAATTCGAAGGATTTCAAGATACTGCAAAAGATTTTTGAAGATTTTACTGAATTTTATTTATTGTTATGAATTTGTAAGGTATTTAATCAACTTTGAAATACTCAATTAGATTTCCCTGAAATTCTAAGAATTCCAAAGGAATTCCAATCATTTCAAACGTTTAAGTTACATGAGGTTTCAATTAATTTCAGGGGCTTGAAATAATGTTAATGGTTTTCAGATGGTATCCTATAATTTAAAAGGATATAAAGATACTGTAAAAGATCCCCAAGAATTTAAATAAATTTCCCATATTTTTTTTTTATTTAAAATTGTTAGATTTTCAAGTATTTTAATTATTATACAAATACTTGATTAGATTTTAGTAGATTTCTAAAGATTTCAAAGGAATTTCAACAATTCCAAAGGTTTCAAAGCTACACCATATCCTAATGAATTATTGGTAATTTTAAAGAATTTTAATGGCATTCAGAGGATTTTAAAAAATTTTGAAGGTATTTTAAAGATTTCGTAGGATTATATGATACATTAAAAGACTCCCAAGTATTTTGCTACAGTTTAGATATTTTTATATATTTTTAAGTATTTTAATTAATTTTGAAAGACTTAATTGGATTTCAGTGGATTTTTAAAGACTCTAAAGCAATTCCGAGAATTTCAAGAGGCTTTAAAGCTACACAAGATTTTCATAAATGTTTAGAGATTTAAAAATTTTTTAATCGTTTCAGAGGATATTCAAGGGTTTCGTAGGATTTCAAGATACAGTAAAAGATTCAAGGATTTTAATGAACTTGGAAAGCCTTAATTGGATTTCAGTTGAGAACTTTTTTCGGTTTTAAGGGATGAAACATTAATTGGATTTCAGCGGATGTTTGAAAATTCAAAATGAATGCCAAGAATTTCAAAAGTTTTTAAAGCTACAAAAGATAAATTTATTTTTTAAAGACCAAACTGTATATCAGTGGATTTCTGAAAGTCCCAAAGACATTCCAAAGATTTTAAAGAATTTTAATGGGTTTCAGATGTTTTCCAATAATTTTAAAGGACTTTTAAGAGACTGTGAATGATCCCCAAAAATTTGACTAAATTTCAGATCTTTTCTTAAATTTTACAGGATTTTAATCAATATTCAAGCACTTGATTGGATTTCAGTAGATTTCTAAAGATTCCCAAGCAATTTCAAGGATTTTAAAACGTTGTAAAGCAACACAAGATTTTAATGAATGTTTTTGAGATTTTAAAGCATTTTAATAGTTTCAAGAGGATTTTTTAAGATTTCGAAGGATTTCAAGACACTGCAAAAAATTCTCAGATTTTACTAAATATTATTTTTTTTTTTATAAATTTGTAAGGATTTCAATCAATTTTGAAATGCTTAATTGGATCTCAGTGGATTCTTGAAGATTCTAAATGAATTCTAAGAAATGTTAAAGTTTTTAGAGCACCAAAATATGTTAATGAATGTTTCGACATTTAAAAGAGTTTTAGTTTTTTTTTAATATTTTTTTTTTTTAATTTATTTTTAAAGGCTTAGTTGGATTTCAGTGAATTTTTCAAAATCCCAAAGGCCTTTCATGAATTTTAATTGGTTTTATAGCTAAATAAGGTTTTAATTAATGTCAGTGGTTTGAAAGAATTACAATGGTTTTCAGATGTTTTCCAATGATTTCAAAGGATTTATAGAGACTGTAAAATGTCCCCATAAATTTAACTAACTTTCCGATATTTTTTTTGGTTTAATTTTTTTTTACACTTAAAATAGTTATATTTTAGTGGATTTCAATCAATATTTAAACACTTGATTGGATTTCAGTAGATTTCTAAAGATTTCAAAGTAATTACAAGAATTCCAAAGGTATCAAAGATACACCATATCCTAATAAATTTTTAGAGATTTTAAAGAATTTTAATGGGTTTCAGAGGATTTTTAAATATTTCCAAGGATTTTAAGATACTGTAAAACATTTGCAACTATTTTACTGAAGTTTTTTATTTTTATAGATTATCAAGAATTTTTAATTGGATTTCAGTCGATTTCTATAAATTCCAAAGCAGTTTCAAGGATTAAAAATTTTTTTAAAGCTACATGAGAATTCCATCAAGGTCAGGGATTTTAAAGAATTTAAATTGTTTTCAGATGCTTTCCAAAGATTTAAAAAGATTTCAAAAGACAGTTTAAAATATCCAAGATTTTACTAAAGTTTTGTTATTTTTATAGATTATTAATGATTTCAATCAATTTTGAAACGCTTAATTAGATTTTAGTAGATTTCTAAAGATTCCAAAGCCATTACAAAGATTTTAAAACATTTTAAAGCTACAAAAGATTTTCATGAATTTTTAGATATTTTAAAGAGTGTTATTCGTTTTGGGAGGATTTTTAAACATTTCAAAGGATTTCAAGATACTGTGAAATATCCCCAAGAATTTTACTAAAGTTTAGTTATTTTTATAGATCATTAGGGATTTCAATCGACTTGGAAAGGCTTCAGTGGATTTTTAAAGATTCTAAATGAATGCAAGAAATTTAAAAAATTTTAAAAGCTACAAAAAATGTTAATGAATGTTTAGACATTTTAAAGCTTTTTAAGTTTTTAATCATTTTTTCTTGAATTTATTTTTTAAAGACCAAATGTTTCAGATGTTTTCCAATGATTTTAAACGACTTTTAAGAGATTTAAAAAGATCCCCAAAAATTTGAACAAATTTCAGATATTTTTTTAGATTTTAAAGGATTTCAATCAATATTCAAAGACTTGATTGGGTTTCAGTAGATTTCTAAAGATTTCAAATTAATTTAAAGGATTTTAGCAGGTTTTAAAGAGACAGTAGATTTTAGTAACTATTAAGAGATTTGAATGAATTTTAATGGGTTTCAAAGGATTTTTAGAGATTTCGAAGGATTATAATATACTGTAAAAGATTCCCAAGGATTTTGCTAAGTTTTAGTTATTTTTATATATTTTTAAGTATTTCAATTAATTTTGAAAGACTTGATTGGACTTTACTGGATTTCTAAAGACTCTAAAGTAATTCCAAGGATTTCAAAAGGTTTTTAAGCTACACAAGATTTTCATAAATGTTTAGAGATTTTAAAGAATTTAAATGGTTTCTTTGACGTTTTCCAATGATTTTAAAGGGAAATGAGGAGACTGTGGAAGATCCCGAAGGATTTTACTAAAGTTCAGAACTTTTTTAGATTTTAAAGTATTGGAATCAATTTTGAAACATTAATTGGATTTCAGTGGATTTTAAAAGATTCTATATGAATGCCAAAAATTTTAAAAGTTTTTACAGCTACAAAAGATGTTAATGACTGTTTAGACATTTTTAAGAGTTTTCATTTGTTTTATATTTATGTTTTAAAGACCAAATTCGATTTTAGCGGATTTCTGAAGGACTTTTAAGAGACTGTTAAAGATCCCCAAGAATTTGCCTAAATTTCAGATATTTTTTTTAGATTCTAAAGGACTTTAATCAATATTTAAACGCTTGATTGGATTTCAGTAGATTTCTGAAGATTTCGAAGTTATTCCAAGGATTTTACTGAAGTTTAGTTATTTTTATATATTTTTAAGTATTTTAATTAATTTTAAAAGACTTTATTGAATTTTAGTGGATTTATAAAAAGTCTAAAGTAACCCCAAGAATTTCAAAAGGTTTTTAAGCTACAAAAGGTCTTCATAAATGATTAGAGATTTTAAAGAATTTTAATTATTTCAGAATATTTTTAAGGATTTCAAAGGATATCAAGATTTAGTTATTTTTTTCGATTTTTAAAAATTTCAATCAACTAAGCAAGCCTTAATTGGATTTTAGCGAATTACTAATGTGAGGGATTTAAAAGAATTTAAATGCCTTTTTTGACGTTTTCCAAGGATTTTAAAGAATTTGAGCAAACTGAAAGATCCCGAAGGATTTTACCAAAGTTCAGAACCTTCTTAGATTTTAAAGGATTGCAATCAATTTTTAAACATTAATTGGATTTTAGTGGATGTTTAAAACTTCTAAATGAATTCCAAGAATCTAATTTATTTCAGTGGATTTTTAAAAGTCCCAAATGTATTCCAAGGCTTTTAAAGAAATTTAGTAGGTTTAAGATTTTTTAAAATGATTTTAAAGGAATTTTAAGATACTGTAAAAGATCCCCAAGAATTTGTCGAAATTTCAGATATTTTTTTAGATTTTAAAGAATCTCAATCAATATTCAAACACTTGATTGGATTTTAGGAGATTTCTAAAGACTCCAAAGCTATTTCAAGGATTTTAAAAGATTTAAAGCTGTAGCATATCCTAATAAATTTTTAGAGATTTTGAAGAATTTTAATGGTATTCAGAGGATTTTTAAAGATCTCAAAGGATTTCAAGATACTGTAAATAATTCCCAACGATTTTACTAAAGTTTAGTTAATTTTATAGATTATTATAGATTTCATTCAATTTCGAAAGACTCAAATGGATTTTAGTGGATTTCTAAAAATTCCAAAGCAATTCCATAGATTTCAAATGGTTTAAAAGATACATAAGGATTCCATCACTGTCAGGGATTTTAAGGACTTTTAATTGTTTTCAGATGTTTTCCAACGATTTAAAAAGATTTACAAAGATTGTAAAAAATCCACAAGATTTTACTAAAGTTTAGTTATTTTTATATATTGTTGAGGATTTCAATCAATTTTAAAAGACCTTATTGGATTTTAGTGGATTTCTAAAAATTGCAAAGCAATTCCAAGGATTTTAAATGGTTTTAAAGATACATAAGGTTTCCATCAATCTTAAGAATTTTAAGGAATTTAAATGTTTTTCAGATTTTTTCCAACGATCTTAAAGGATATTAAGAGACTTTAAAATATCCCCAAGAATTTTACTAAAGTTTAGATCAGTTATTAGATTTTGAAGTATTTCATTAAATTTTTAAAAGTCTAATTAGATTTCAGTGGATTTTTAAAGATTCTGCATGAAATCGAAGAGTTTCAAAAGCATTAAAAGCTACAAAAGGTTTTAATGAATTTTCAGACATTTTTAAGTGCTTTAATTGTTTTAAAAGGATTTTTGAAGATTTCTAAGGATTTCAAAAGACTGTAAAAAATCCACAAGATTTTACTAAAGTTTATTTATTTTTATATATTGTTGAGGATTCCAATCGATTTTGAAAAACTTCATTGAATTTCAGTGGATTTCTAAAAATTTCAAAGGAATTTCAAGGATTTTAAATGGTTCTTAAGATACATAAGGTTTCCATCAGTGTCAAGGATTTCAAGAAATTTTAATGTTTTTAAATGTTTTACAACAATTTTGAAGGATTTTAAGAGAATGTAAAAAATTTTCAAAAATTTTACTAAAGTTTAGATCTTTTGCTAGATTTTAAAGAATTTTATTCAATTTTGAAACGCTTAAGTGAATTTCAGTAGATTTTCAAATATTCTAAAAGAATTCCAAGAATTTTAAACGCTTGTAAATCTAAAAAAGATTTTATTGAATTTTAGACATTTCAAAAAGTTTTAATCCTTTTAAGAGGATTTTTAAAGATTTCTAAGAATTTCAAGATATTGTAAAAGATTCCCAACGACTTTACTTAAGTTTAGTTATTTTTATAGATTATTAATGATTTCAATCAATATTTAAACACTTATTTGTCTTTTAGTAGATTTCTGAAGATTTCGAAGCAATTCCAAGGATTTTAAAAAGTATTAAAATTACACAAGATTTTAATGAATGTTTTTAAGATTTTAAAGAATTTTTATAATTTGGAGAGGATTTTTCAAGATTTTGAAGGATTTTAAGATACTGCATAAGATTCTTAAAAATTTTACTAAATTTGATTTATTTTTACGAATTTGTAAATATTTTAATCAAATTTGAAATACTTAATTAAATTTCAGTGGATTTTCAGAAATTCAAAAGGTATTTCAATAATATTTAATTGTTTTAAAGTTACATAAGGTTTCAATGAATGTCAGGGGTTCAAAAGAATTTATATGGATTTTTGATGTTTTTCAATGATTTTGAAGGATTTGGACGGACTTTAAAAGATCCCATAGGATTTTACTAAAGTTCAGAACTTTTTTTAGATTTTAAAGTGTGCAATCAAGTTTTAAAAATTATTTGTATTTCAGTGGATTTTTAAAGGTTGTAAATGAATTCTAAAAATTGCACAAGTGTTTAGAGCTACAAAATATGTTAATAAATGTTTAGATATTTTAAAGAGTTTGAATTTTTTTAAATATTATTTTTTAAATTTATTTTTGAAGGCTTAATTAGATTTCAGTGAATGTTTAAAAATCTCAAAGGCATTTTAAGAATTTTAATCGGATTTATAGCTATATAGGTTTTAATTTTTGTCAGGGATTTTAAACAATTTTAGTTAGTTTTAGATGTTGTCCAATAATTTTAAAGGATTTTTAAGAGACTGTAAATGATCCCCAAGAATTTGACTAAATTTCAGATCTTTTCTTAGATTTTAAAGGATTTCAATCAATATTTAAACAAGTGATTGGATTTTAGTAGATTTCTGAATATTCCAAAGAAATTTCAGGGACTTTGAAAGATATTTAGGTTACACAAGATTGTAATGAATGTTTAGAGATTTTAAAAAATTTTAATGGTTTTAAGAGGATTTTTTAAGATTTTGAAGGACTTCGAGACAGTGCAAAAGATTCTTAAAGATTTTAGTACATTCTATTTATATTTATAAATTTGTAGGAATTTTAATCAACATTGAAATACTTAATTGAATTTTAGTGGATTTCTAAGAATTCCAGAGGCATTCCAATAATTTTAAACGGTTTGAAAGTTACATAAGGTTTCAATTAATGTCAGGGATTTAAAAGAATTTATATGGATTTTTGATGTTTTCTAATGATTTTAAATGATTTGGACAGACTATGAAAGATCCCATAAAGATTTTACTAAAGTTCAGAACTTTTTTTAGATTTTAAAGCATTGCGATCAATTATGATAAATTACTTGTATTTCCGTGGATTTTGAAAGATTTTAAATCAATTCTAAGAATTTCGAAAGTTTTTAGAGCTACAAGATATGTTAATGAATGTTTAGTCATTTTAAAGAGTTTTAATTTTTTTAAATTTATTTGTAAAGGCTTAATTAAATTTCAGAGAATTTTTAAAAATCCCAAAGAGATTTCAACAATTTTAATCGGTTTTATAGATACATAGGTTCAATTTTTGTCAAAAATTTTAAAGAATTTTAATGGGTTTCGAATGTTCCCAATGGTTTTGAAGCTACACACAATTTTATTGCATGTTCAGAGATTTTAATGCATTTTAATGGTTTTAAGAGGATTTTCCAAGATTTCGAAGAATTTTAAGATACTGTAAAAAATTCATAAAGATTTTACTAAATTCGATTAATTTTTATAAATTTGTAAGGATTATAATCAATTTTGAAATTCCTAATTGGATTTTAGTGGGTTTTCCAAACATTCGCAATGAATTCCAAGAATTTCAAAAGTTGTTTTAGCTACAAAAGGTTTTAATAAATTTTTCGACATTTTTAAGACCTTTAATCGTTTTAAGAAGATTTCTAAAGATTTCGAAGGATTTCAAGACACTGCAAAACATTTCCAGATTTTTACTAAAGGTTAGTTATTTTTATAGATTTTCAAGGATGTTAATCAGTTTTTAAAGACTTAATTGGATTTCAGTGAATTTCTAAAAATTCCAAAGCATTTCCAAGGATTTTAAAAGGTTTTAAAGATACACAGCGTTTCCATTATTGTCAAGGATTTTAAGGAATTTTAAATGGCGTTTAGATGGTTTCCGACGATTTTAAAGGATTTCAACAGACTGTAAAAAATCACCAAGAATTTTAAAGGTTTTCAATTAATATTTAGACAATTTATTTAATTTCAGTACATTTCTAACAATAACACAGCACCACAAAAAAAGTGGTCTGTCCCAGAAGCGAGACCAATGTACTCTTATGTTTTCGGGGTCGCTGAATCC
>JAAAKG020024954.1:0-20031 GCA_010014905.2 Druon quercuslanigerum | reverse complement strand
CTACATTCTATACATTCTGTATTTTCATTACAAGAAAGATAAAAAGAGAAGAAAAGGGATTTGGTTGTTAGCCTTCTTATTTTTCTTTCCTCTTTTTTATTATTGTCCAAGGAGGAAATTTATTTTATTTTCTTTTATAGGAGTGCAAATTTGTTCGATGGATTCTTGGTTTTTTTTCAGTAATTGTGCACATTTATCATAAACAGTGTGACAAGTTCCAACAGCACACATTTTAGGTTTGTCATTTTTGTAGTCCTATCAACTTTTTCAAAAAATTAGGTTATGTTGCTCTTAGTTCTATGATTTTTCAATCATATACATAATTTTGATTGTTGAATGACATGCCATACTACATGATTGTAAGGCTACATTTTTGCAACTGCCTAGCGGCGCCAAATTTATGAATCCAGGCTTGATAAGGTGGGCAAAGTTGCTGCCTTCAATAAAAAAGATAACGACTATGGTATATATTGTACAAGCCAAATAGTATGTTAGTAAAAGTAAAATATACTCATACTTTAATTCGTTGGCATATATCGTTAAGGGATGCTCGCGCGGTGGAGAGGGAGGTGCATAAGTAGTTTTGGTATAAATTGAGCATATAACTATAAGGAAAAATTGTGAAAAAAATCCTGGAGACATTTTGACCTT
Organism: Druon quercuslanigerum; assembly: GCA_010014905.2. Classification (NCBI taxonomy): domain Eukaryota; kingdom Metazoa; phylum Arthropoda; class Insecta; order Hymenoptera; family Cynipidae; genus Druon; species Druon quercuslanigerum. Next base: position 19,380 of record JAAAKG020024954.1, on the reverse strand, counting down.
GATAACCAAACATGGTTATAGCAACTATAGCGCTAAAATATAATTTTAAAAATTTACCGTGAGATAGTGATTTTCAAGGTCTTCAGGATTTCTTTCTATTTTTTTCAAAAAGCTTTCGCACTTTTCGTATGAAATGAACAAGATTTACATAATTCTAAATAACAGGCAGGCGATTTCAGATCACAAATCATTGAAGAAAACATTGTTTTGTATGATGCTAAAGACTCAATAGTTTTGTCAGCAGCAAACATAAATGGAATGTGGTCCACTAGCGCCAGTAAAAACACATTTTTCAGGTCGCAATTTGGCAAACTTTGAAAAGCCAATTTTTAAGTTTTTAAAATTTTGTTTGAAACTTGCATAAATTTCTTTCAGGTTTTCTGAAATTAAACATTTTTTATCAGTTTTTTCGAGCTATCGTCTTGTGTCACAGAAACACAGTCTTTTTTTCCAGGTAATTGTTGACTTACGACACATTAATAGTAAAAACCTTTTAAAATTTTAATAATGTCATTTGATAATTTTTTATCTGTCCTCGGCTTTACGGATGATCCAATACCAGTTTTTTTGTGCCATTGTACAGCTCTACAAGGTAAACTGTGCGGCACTCCAAGCTCAGTAGTGATTCACATTGATTTAATGTTTTTTTTTTAAATTTTGACTTTCAGTTGAACTTGATTCTGATTTAATAAGTTCAAAATGACCCCCGACTCGGATTCGTCGAGCTCATAAACGGATAGGTATGGCGGTTAAGTTTGGGTTGCAGCAAACATTGAAATTTGACCCCGTAATAATTTAGCTAATTGAGAGTTTTAAAATTAAAGAATTAACAGTGGAACCGCTTCTATATTCGCTCTCACTTACATTCTCCCACGTTTAGATCCCTGCTATAGCTCTTGTTTATATCCAATTGGCATTTGTCACCTCACAGTACCACGTGATAAACAAGACCATCAGCGCGCAGTACGGCAACTTCTCATCCTATGAGGAGCAGTGATGAAATCCCCTCCCGCTCACATGCACCAAAGATAAAGAATTTTGCAATAAATATCTCTTGGAGTTGCACAAGGTGTTATGCAGTGGGGCACGCTAGAACCCCCTTCATTTAAAGAAGCAAAATTAAGATTGCATGACCTTGCAGATCTCCAAATGCGCTGATATGCGCAATAAAGAAATAATATTGCGCTACATTGAAAACCGGTTTATCAGCGATTAAATGGGGGGGGGGGGTGCTGGAATGGTTTTTCTATATTATAAACATCTTTTCAAATTCATCATAGCTATCCATTATAAGTTTGAAATGCGCCTAAATGCGCAACCACTACAAAATTTTGCACTAACTAATTAACAAAAATATCATTGGGGGGAGGTATGGCAAAGGTTTTAAATCTTTCACAGTGGTATTAAATATAAAGAAGTAGATTTAAACTAGCTCGTCTTCAGATACTCTCATATGTGCAACCAAATTTTTTTGAAAAACTTGAAACCTACCTCCGATACCAGCGTTTCAGCATCTTACAAAGTGATGACCAACGAAAATGAAATTATTTAATCATAAAATTTTTTACAGCCCGCCCGGAAGAACGTCGAATTTTCTCATAGGCGCCATAATAATGTTCTGTTTATAATTGTCCATTATATCGAAGTCATAAAATTTTACATAGCGATGACCCACAGAATAAGATTTTTAATTCGCATTTATGAAGGGATTTTCGGAAGGGGTTTTACGTGCGCTCACAAGTGCCACTTTAAAAATTCGCTAAAAACCATAATCAACCCTCCGATGGAAACGTCTTATCGTTCCAGACCTCGTTCATATCTCCAATTCAATGTAATTGCAATATAAAAATTGAGCACATGAACGCAATCGAAATCCTACCTGACCAGCTTTTTATTAATTTTTATATATTAACTAAATTTATTTGGTGTTATCATCGTAGGTTGGAGCGATAAAAGGTAATAATGAGGGTTTTATTACAATAACAATTAATAGTATTAATTATTATATGTACTATGGTTATCGTCCTGCGCGTGCGCATAGTAGACCTGTAGGCGCTCTTAGGCATTTGCCTCGTATGTTTGGAGTTATCGACTCCCGAGATTCTCGTATCTTTAGAATTAGTGTGTATGTTGTATATTCATGTAGATGCGCTGATAAATGTTAAAAAAATACAGTTATATTTTTAGGTATTAACATAAAGCGCAGAATTATTCTGACTTGAAGTCCAGCAATAAAACAAAATTCGCAATTAATTATTTTTCTATAAACGTTACATTAAACCTTTGAAGTTTGAATTTTTTGAAATTCTTTTCTTTTATCTTATTAGACAAGCTTGTTAAAAACAATATTTGTTTAGTTTCTTGATACAAAGAAATTTCTGAATGTCGTATTCACCTTAGCAACAATTACCACGAAGAGGACTCAATCATTTTAGAAATCTGAGGCATATACATATACAATACAACTACATATATTGGCATCAGATTTTACGGAATTTTAACCTAAACCCTATTAATGGTCCCAAAATTATCTGAGTCTCACCACGTAAAATAATATTATTATTGCGAAGGGGGGAAGGGTGTCAATGAACATCTTTAGTAAAATTTAGATTGCTTATTCATGAATAAAAAACGCATAAACGCGTCTTAATTTGTAACAGTGATAAATCATATTTGAATTGTCTATAATCACAACGGATAAAAGAATATCCGTAATGACCGTTAGATATTATCATAAGATAAAAAAACGGTTTTAATGTCTTGTTTTACCTTATGAGTCTTGCGTAAGATCATCATTGATCTTGAAAAGCGGAATGCCTTTTAAGACAATATTTAAAAATTTTTAAATATATTTTTTGCATGTTCATTAACTGCTAATTAGTAAAAAAAGGCTAATTCAATGTGTAAGAATAATTGAATAAATTGATTAGTATCTATTTCTACTGAAAGAAATGATAACGCTATTACTTAATAAATTGGTAAATCTATTGTTAGTAACTAATTCAAATTAGAGTTTTAAATTAATTACCTTTTACAATGAAAATAATTTTATTTAAATCAAAGAATATATTGTAAAACACCGAACAGAATACAAAAAATATAAAAGTTGTACGAGGGATACATCAAATTACCAAAATTTTCCTGAAACAGTTAATTTTTATTTATTTTATTACAAAGGACCGTGTCCCGATTTGTGCCATAGTTCGCCGACTAATGAAACATATACCAGTGAACAGTTTTTCGACATGTATCAGTACAAACATATTTTTATTAACACGAACGGTTGTGTTTTGCACATCTCAAAGACCATAATAGATAATGTATGGGTACAACACCCTACAGTTCGCGCATCGTTTTTGCAGATACAATAATAGGCTTGGATAGCATCTTTCCCTCCACCCTTTCTTCTGTTACAATATACACATTTTATTTTGTTTTATCCAGATTTCTTGACTATATTCTTTCCCTTATGAAAAAGGAAGCTTTTACTTTTAATCCGCTAGAAGCACAACCAATTAATGCTGATTAATGTTAGACAACATCAGTTAAGATATTCCCTGAACATTATCAACTTCTAAAATCAATCTAAGATAAAACTTAATAACAATCGCTGCTGCAGTGTTCGAATCTCTTTTCATAAATTACCATCATTCTGATTTGCCTAAAAAGGGTCAATGATATCTATGATTAAACCATTGGCTGTAATACAAATGATTGGTTTAATCAAAGACCACTCCTTATGAAAATTGTAGGTTTTCCGCTGTGACGTACTGTTCTTACTTTTAATAATATTACAATATGTACAGTCCCAGATAGTTATAAAAGTTTGAAAATCATTGTTATCCTATAATAAATTTAAGGACAACGTTATTCGCTGTTCTGTCAATCCATCCCTCTTGAAATTTTCAAAACGTTTGGAAATAACATCGTTGCGAAGGCATCCCTAGCATTTTGCATAAGATCATGCACTAGATGTCAAAGTATTTTCGGATTAAGATTTTACTTTCTCGCCACGAAATTTATCATGATCAGCCCAGACTTTTCATTTTATATATAATGTCAAAAATCACAAAAGACTTGTTCTCCTGTCTGCTGTGATATGCGAAACCAAACAGATTTACAATTAAAAATACAGTTGTTGTTGTGGCATACATAATCATCTACAGTTATACTACGTATGTCTTTAAAAACTGCTTCTTCCTTTAAATATTGAAAAGCTGCTTCCTTCCTTGAATCTCTCCTTCATCTCACACAAGCAACAATGAAGGCTTTAAATAGGGTCATTAGTCTTTACGGGATATTACCGTACCAGAAACTGACACCGGCAGCGTCTTCAGATCAGCGTACACAATAGTCAGTGTTGCTAGTTTTATAAAAAGAAAAACTTGTCTTCTAAAATTATAAATTTTTTGATATCATACTTCCAACGCATAATCTAAAGGGCTAAATACAAACTCAGTCAAAGAGTTTTTTTCAAAAGATGCTCTTTTTGTTGTTGCTTTTGCCAATTAATTGAAAATATGATTAATTCTATGCGGCTGGGAAAAGGCCAACTCAATCTACATGCTGGGGTTTCAGTATCGTAGAAAGATTATTACAACGATAACAACGATCTAACCATATCTCTAAAAAAATCCTACAAAAATTGGTTTTTTCACCCGCTAGACTCTACTCCTTCTTTATAGAAATATGGTTTCACTTTTATAATCATGGGTCACACGAGAACCGGCAGTTAATTTAATTTAAATTATTTTTAGTCATTTATCTGCTCGAGCGCAAAGCTCGAGACCAGTGATGAAAATGTATTCGTTAAAGACAAAGGAGCTTTAACAAAAGTAGCCGCTTTAATTGAGAAAAACAATTGAGAGGTTTTTACCGTCAAATAGACTAAAAAATATAAATCTTTGCTATACTATCAAGCTTATTAAAAACATCACAAAATGCAGTAATTTGATGATATTTAAAGTAATTTGAGATATTTTTCTAATAAAATTTTTGAAATTTAAACGAATGTAATTGTAAATGCAAAAAATTATTTATGAACTTTAATTTAAAGGTTCTATGTGTTCAACCGAGAAAATCATAACAACCTAGCTCAAAGCGCCAGATCGGTTTTACACACGAAATACTTTATAAAGCTTTGCGATTGGATCGTTTTGAGATACCGGACATTCGGCGACTTCTTTTTCGGTCATTTTTTCAACCGTGCCGCTATTCATATTTATTTTCGCCCGTTGTTCAAGCCCCAAAAAAATAATAAATATTGCACGTAAAACCGTGTGTCTGCATGGCGTTTTCCCAAATATTGCATAGACGTCGCCATCGGGCGACGATAAAACAATTTGTTCGTCGGTTGGCATGGGAATAAGGACACGCCTACTTGTTCTCAATTGAATTTGTTTATCAGGATTAAAGGCGTATCTTCGTAGTTCGAATATCCGATTTAGAGTGGTCCGGGGAGATAGTCGAATAAGGGGAAGTTCATTAAAGCTATATCCAAGTATGCGTGGAAAAGTTTCACGAACAGGTGGTTCAGCAGGTGTTGCTAACGTATCAGAATAATAAGGGTTGGCAAGTGAATGAGTCGTGTCTGGATAATGTCTGCCAGTAGAAGAAGAAGAAGAAGAAGAAGTATTAGGGCCACCATAAGGCAAATCCCTGGACTGGTTTCTAAATTCTAAAAAAAGAAATACAGTATTAAATTTCTGTTTCAATAACACAATTATATTCTAGTACATTATAAACTGTAAATAGGATTATAATATGTCTGAATAGACATATAAGTGTTTTCTTACAAACGAATTTCTACTCACTCTGTATGTTTCTGCCATTGTTAGCCAATGATAGATTAAAACTACTTTAACAAATAGGCTATATCAGGGTCCAAGATTTTTTGAAGTCATACAAAATTAGTATCAAGCGATAACAAAATAAAATCAAGGGCAAAAACAATAAAAATTAAATCTTAAGTCGTTGAAACTATATTTTTAAAGTTTAAAATAAAATGCATTTTTGAATTTTTAAAATTAAAGCTTACATTTAAAAATAAAAAATTTACTTTCTAAAAGATTGTAGAATTACGCATTTTAATCTGAATGTATTCATAAAAGAAAAATGTACAATGTAAACTTAAAATACAAAAGTTAAAGTCACACTTATTCAAAATGGCACAACATCAAGTCATATGAATTTTGTGATACATAATTTAATTTGGAAGATTTAGAACCAAATAGCATTTGCAAAATGCAGAAAGATAGAATTTTACATGTGAAAAATTATACTTGACCTATTAGATTAGGTAGATTATTTGAGAAATTTGGTGGTACTCACGTAATACTCTATAACACTTTCTGATTTGTCCGTGCGAGTTTACTGGACATTCTGCGATTTCTTTTCGGGTTAACTCCTCAACCACGCCGCTGTTCATATTTATTTTCGCCCGTGCCGGCTGCTCAAAAGCGTATGTAAATATTGCTCGAAGATTCGTGTGACCGTTTGATGATTTTTCCAATATTGCGCAGACATCGCCACTGAATGTTGATAATACTATTTGTTCTTTAGTTGGCATAGGATTAAGGATACGAGCTCTTGTTCTCAATTTAATTGGTTTATCTGGAGGAAAAACGTATCTTCGGAGTTCGTATACCCGATTTGGACTGTTGTGGGGAATAAGTCGAATAACTGAAAGATCTTCAAAAACAAGTCCAAGTATGCTGGGAAAAGTTTGCTTGAGAGTAGGAGACCTCGACCTGTCACGAAGAGCTGATTCAGCAGGCGATGGACACCTGGCAGAAGAATGAGGTACGGTAAGAGAGTTAGTCGTCTCTGGACAATGTCTGCTACGAGAAGAAATAGAAGAAGAAGAAGAAGGTCCACAGTGATCTAAACCAGGATTAGGAACATCATCATGCAAACGCTTGGACTGCGAACTTAGTTCTAAAATAAGAAATACAGGATTGCATTTTTGTTTAAAGTATGTACTCAGTTGTTTATTTGGAACATCACGAGTTGTTAATGAGGTTGTTATTGAGAGCATTTTTAGTTTCCGCAGTCAATATACGAATATAAACTATTGTCTTTGCTGCAAAACTGTAAAAATAATGTACAACCAGCGAAGTTTCCTATCACAAGTAAGTAATCTTGATGGTCAACGAAAATGAAAAAATAGTCAAGGAAAAGTCAGGGAATTTTGAAAATGAAGTTCTTGGACCGAGATATTTTTAATAAAGCTTCATTCAAGAATTCCAAATGAAAAGAGGGCATCCTGAAAATTTTTGGCGCCACATTTGTTATTAGACGCGCATATGAGAGTGTATGTACCGGTTATTCTTATCCGAGCGCATGCTGTAATCAGACTCGTACGCCTTCTCTTACTCTACCAAAGTTCGAATTCGACATCCTCAAAAATGCCGCGCGATGGCGATGATTTTAAGGATCAAAATATAAAAGCATACGTAATTTCAAATATAAAACATAGTTTTGATGGAAAATGTTTGAATTCACAAGAAACATTACTTTTAACCATGTTTTTTGCAATTCAATTTATTCTGCATGTCGCTTCCTACCAATTTTTAAAAAATCATTGCATTTTATTAAATGACGGCATATTTTTCCGGGAAAACATTCTCTGCACCTCTACTGTTTCTAATTCTAAATTTTTTTTATCGCTGAAATCATTAGAAGAATTTTTTGTTAGAAAATAATTTTTTAAGCAAATAATCATATTTTAAGATTACTTAGCTATTTTTAAAATTGAAAATAGTAGAGTTGTAGAAAATATTTTTCTGGAAAAAAAGAGTCTTTACTTGTGAAAATGCAATCATTTTTCAAAAATTATAAGAAGCGACGGTCAGAAAAAAAATTAATTGCTACAAACAAGTTTAAAATTAACGTTTTTTTTGTGAATGTGGTGGGGAAACCCCAGTGCTGGGGAAACCCAATTCCGTGAAAAAATTGTCCCCTACAAGCCCGGTCGCGGCACTGTTTAGGAGGTGGGCTGTAAATGAAAACTCGGAAGACCTCGCTGCTCACGATTAAGTGTAGTTTTTAGCTGATAAAACCAAAAGTTTCATAATTTTATAATCTCAGTCGTTATTTGGCTAAAAGATATACGGCTCCGAAGGTATATTGTATGTTGTGTACAGTGTATATGTGTGTATATGTACAATAAAATTTCCTGTAAGATTATATTCATGCTTTGTTTAAGCTGCACTGATTCTGCCTAAAAAGGTGGGGGGACCTTGGAGCCATCAACGCCCTATGTACTTGAATTGTGGTATAATTGAATTTTACTTTGATCAATATACTATTTACAACTGTAAAGAAAATTTCAAAGTTTACAGCAGTTGATACGCCAGAGGTCTCCCTGTGATCTTAGATCACCAAAATTCGGATTTGCCGAAAATTTATAAGGATGTTTACATAAATAATAGAAATATTATATTATTATAGTTACCAATAGAATTCAGGACAACGGCAAAGCATGAGAGCAGAGTACAGACAATCCTCATTTTTTCAAGCTAACAATGTAATGTAACAATCTAACTAATTTATATTCTACTATCTCTTTGGCTTGTAAAATCTATACCATATTCGTTATCTTTTATATCAAATACGTCAAATTTGTCCTTCTGAGATATTTGCAGTTGATTAGAGTCGGTCTATCCAAAAATAATTTAGTTTCTACGCACTCTTTTCAAACTGATATCACCATTTATGTAATATTACATGTGAAAACTTTGATGCTTTGAAAATTAAAAGAGTTTTAGAGACGCATTTAATTCTTTTATACACTATTAGAAAAATGCTGAATTTTTAAATCATACAATTCAATTAATTTTTTTCTGTATATATACACCAGATTTTAAGATATCGAATGCTTTAAGACTTATATATAGGTGACAAGGAATATCAAACAATTTTACACGTTTTTATTTAATACGTTTATAATTTCTTATTATTCCACTGGAAGTTTCTAATGTGTCTCCCAAGGGTTTAAATTTTTCAATTCAAATATTTTAAAGGAGTTAAAAGTATTTCAATGCAAAGTTGCATTGAGTTGGTTGAGTAAACGTTTCTTTTGAATAGAATTTTTCTCCTATTTAAAATTATTTTCTGTTTTTTTTTTGAGATATATACGGTTAGATAAAAAAATATATCTTTAAGAAATGTTTTTTTTCAGGGCGAATATATTTCTGCGTCTCGAAATCATCTTAGCAACAGTAAGACGATGAGGAAAAACTCTTGAAAATAATCGAAATAAAATATATAATGAAGAAAGAGAGAGAGAGAGAGAGTACACCGTCGCCCTACTCCCTCAACAAACCCATTACAAGCAGGGTATTTCAATTTTTAACTCTACGAATGAGCGATATTTCAGGGCTTTCGTTTCCTCTTACCATAAGAAATTAATTTTCCACGATATTGAAATCAATTTTGCTTTTTACTTTTCTTCTTCAGGATTACCCGCTTGGCTCTGCCCTTCTCCCTTGTTTTCCTTTTCTTCTTTTAATTTCTTCATCCACATCACTCTCTGTCTACAACTATCCAAAATCCACCTCACACACTCATCCATGCTCAACTGTCCATCTTCCTCTCTTTTACATCTCTCTAATATATATGCCTATGACACCATTTCGTATCCACACTCTACATAGGTTTTCCTCTCGAACTCTATTTCCTACCATTCCGTTACCCCTTCTCGTATATTACAAACACTTCTTATTTTTCTTCTTTCTTCCTCCCATTTTGAATTTCCCAAATTGCCTCTCGCTTGATTCTTCCGAATTTTGCCCAAACACGCTTGTGTTATTCTGCTTCCCTCTCCGCTTTTTAGCTTCTCTTCAAACCTCCAGGCTCTCTTAATTTATCTAGTAACCATTTTTCCCTCCCTTATTCTTTCCTTAACATATATCCTGAGTAACTGCAGCTAACCCCCATTACCCATCTCAAAAATTACTCATGCATGCTCTCACAACACCCCCCAGACCAACGCATCAAACAACCAAACCCTCATTCTCCAATCGTCCTTGAACTTTCTCTTCCCTATACCCTATACTTGGCCCATCACTTTCCTCGCACATTCAATTTTGTTCCTCACCTGCAGCTCGTTTCCCCCTTCTGCCTTAAATGTTTTTCTCCCACATACTTTTAGAATATTCTCATCATTAGGTGCATCCCCTGCTCATCATCATCATCTGTAGCATATTAAATAGTAACATACTCAACGAGCACCCTTGCCTTAGACCTATCTCTATTCAAAAAAACCTGCCCTCTTTTCTTTCCTATCTTTACCCAAATCCTGGTTTCAATAAAAATTTATTTTATCCTCTCCACCAACTTTTCTTCTACCCCCCTCTCTTTATTGCCTGACACAGCACTTTTCTGTTCACTGAGTCAAACGCTGCTTTGAAATATACGAACAAAGCGTCTAGTTTCCCTTTCTTTCTTCCTAAATTTCTGTTAACTAAGTAGTTAAGTATGTAGATGTTGTCTACACTTTGCATCACTTTTCTAAACCCTGTCTGATTGTGTGGGATACATTCCCTTTGTTCTACCTGACTCTCCAATCTTTTTCTTAAGATTTCTGAATAAATTCAATAGCCGACTAGCATGAGAGTGATCCCTCTGTATTCATCTACCTTCTTTCCTTGCCTTTTTTGACAAGCGGTACCAACAGTCCTGTCATCCACTCTTCCGGCTAACCATCTCCTTTCCAGACCTTGTTGCAGATCTACCACATCCCATGCCTAACTCCTTCTCAACCATACTTTATCGCTTCGTTCTGCATCCCATCTTCTCCTGACACCTTGTTTCTTTTTAGCCTATCAATTGCTTCATCCCCATCTTCTATTGTTATTTCATTCCCTTCCTCCACCTTTCCATGGACTATCCTTCTCTCTTCCCCTTTGGTATTATTTTGCTCTTCCCCTTTGGTATTATTTTGCTCTTCCCCTAATAGATCCTTGACATAATTTGTCCATTCCTCCATTTCTATTTCTTCATTTACATGCTTTTTTTCCTTTTATCCCTATTTATCACATCCCACACCCTACCTTCTTGGACCGCTTTTTCTACTTCTGCCTTATATTCATCCTTCCCTCTTTGTCTTTTACTTTCCAGCATCTTCTCATGTTTTCTTTTTCTCCTGTTAAATTCCTCATTCTCCAATTCCCCTTTTCTCGATTTTCCTACATACCCGTTCATATTCTCTTTACTCTTCCAGAATTCCTTGTTCCACCAACCTCTCTTTACCTCTATTTTATTTAAAATATTTCCTAGCAAGTTAATTGATAAAAAGTGATACTTAGCTTGGTAAATGTGATCGGGTTAGTTGCTATGGTCGTGGAATCTTACTGTGGAGATAGATTTCGGAAGAAGAGTGTTTGAAAGTTGTTGGTGGTAGTTATTTTTAATTTGAGATAGTTTTGGTAAATTGAGGTGATAGAGAGTGAGAATTAGTTTCTTAAACGTAATATGGATGGTTCCCAAGTGTAGTTTTTATGTTATGATGGAGATGAGAAAATTAAAAAGATTTTTGTAAAAATGAGTGTGGTAATTATTCTTAATTAAAGTGATTACGGATATTTTAGCTGAAGGCAGCCGAACAGGGTATAGTTTAGAATGTTTTAGAAGGTTAATAGTATTTTTTCATATTTCAATTTTTTGTCATTCTTTTGTGAACCACGCGAAATCATTGACTTCTGATTTTTTTGTTTTGTTTAATATCTATATTTTTATTTAGGGGTAAGTGTCAGTGTGATGAGTTTATTGTGGACAATGTGATTTACGTAATGAATAGACTGCCGGTACCGGCAACAAAGTTCCCTACCGAAACCAGCAATGAATTTATCTGCCGTTACCGGAAAAAAACAACATATGTTTAACATCTTAAAGAGACTGTCAGACATCTTTGTGTCAGATTATGTGATTTGGGTGGTATTTTGTCATAAGGGTATTTTAGCAACCCCCCTACTTCTTTCCAAAGTTTCGTCGGAGGTTATGGTTGTTTAAAATATATACTGCTCGAACAATGTTAAAAAATCAATAAAGTGGTATTTGTAGAACATTACTAATCTACCCAGTTCTTCTCCTGCATCCGTGAACTTTGAAAGTTTTTAATTTGACATGTGCATTACTAAACATAGCCTTTTAAATTAAGTTTGCTAGATTCAAAAATGCTTCAATTTGAGATTTGTGACAAATTATACATTGCCCTAATTTTAAATTTTCAAAGCGTGCCTTTTATAATTAAAAATAATGTAATAAAAAAATAATTAGTAGGTGTTCCGAGTATGTGGGTTGAAATAGCCTCTCTAAATCTTCCTTACCGAAAATTTGAGTAAGTAAAAAACTAATTGAGTGTTTTTCTAACTGAAGATTTATTAAAAAATCTGTATGATCATTTCGTGAAAAAAATTTACTTTTGTTCCGCTGGGAATGGGACCCAGGTTTTTCGAATAGTGAGAAATTTCCCTATTCTATTTTTTATATAAAAATTTATCATTTTTAGTTCAAAAATAAACTCTTACATTTTTTATTTAGAACTTATCTTTTTTGCTTAACAATTCTACTAATTATTTGAAACTTGAAACAATCTGTTCAACATTTTTGTTTAGGTAATTATTTAACTATTATTTTCCCCTGAACAAAAATAATTCATCTATTTATTAATGTTATCATTAACATTAGTGAGATATTTGAAAATATATTTAAAAATTTTTTCAAGACATTTTTCTAGTATTCTAAGCAAGAATTAATTGACTAAATTATTATTACATACCGCCTTTCTATTACATTTGAGAACATTTCTTTCCCGCAAACTTTCGTGTTTTGTTAATTTTCTCCCATTCATTGGTTTCAAATTATTTTTCATTTCTTAATTGTAAAACTTCAAGATAACGAATTTTGTTTAGCTACTTATTATAATCTGCTCTGTTAATCGGAAGAGACTGAACTAAACTGATGTATTTAGTTTTGGTAAAGAAACAACCAAAAAGAATATATAAGTGTATTTACATATAGAGGTCAGACGAAGGACACGCCGAATACAAGAAAAAATATGTGAGTCACAGTTGCACCTAACGTTGGGGTAGCCGGCAAATTAAACCATCAAAAGTTTGTTAACTACTATTCCAATTGATTTGTAACTTTTCAGAAAACTTCCTTGAACCTTTCTGAACAACTTTCTCGCTGACAGTTTTCGCTTGCTCAAAATTCGCTCGACTCCCGAAACGCTAGAAGTTGTTTCTGCACGAATTGTGCACCGCCTTCGAAAAAAATTATTAACAATTTTTAAATCAATATTTTAATGTTTTGCTAACGCCATCTGTCGCAGAATATGACAATTCCTAGTTCTGATAAGTTTTATGACAAAATATCACAAACTTTCCATTTAAAAATTAAAATTCCAGACTTCATTTTCAGGAGCTTAAGGGCCTCCCCACTCCAGCCAAATAATTCGATATCTCCATTTTGCATACGGCGTCTCAATTGTAGCATATAAACCAATGGGATGTATATTGGAAACAAAATTTATCCGAAAGCACAATTGTAACCAATAGGTACTAGAAAAGGAGACGGTTGTATAGAAAGACGAAAGTGAGAGCGTACAAAAGGCAAGAATGAGGGATGAAGTTTATTTGGAAAGTAAAATGAAAACATCAAATATTATTTTAGGCAAGGAAATAAATGAAAAATATAAGAAACTGAAAAAGAAGAAAGCTTCAGGAGAATATGAAATACCGAATGACGCATGGATGTGTTCAGAAAGTGTTATTAAAAGAAAGTACTTTGCGCGGATAAAAAGATTACGAAAAGGAGAAGTGTTTCTCGAAAGCTTGATGAAAGAATCAGATAATTCAGAAATGCTGTTAGTTGGTCCATCAGAATTCGCCTTTAAATAGAAAAAGACGGGGAGATTTCTGGATGGAACTAGGCGTAAATAAAGTAATACAAATACAAGGCGTGTAACTAATTCTTGTTAGTACATTTAAAAATGAACACTTTTAAACGGGATCTGTTGGTAGATTTGACCTATACATTATTAGCGTAGGTGTCTCAATCCATTTACAAGTTTCTCAATAGAGTCTTCTCATTTGTTTCAATAAAGGCAACAATGATACAGAATTGCGTTCTTTCATTGAATAAGGCCAACTGATATAGAATAAGTGTATATCTAAGAAAATATTTCTTTAAATTGAAAACCTACATGACAGATAATATGGTTACGCTAAGAATCCTTATCTAACTTATCACCGATAAAAAGTGGTAACTACGTAAAATTCTTCTGAAAAAATAATTTAAAATTGAGATTTTAATATATGCGAGACATATGATTTCATCAGAAACTGTTTTTTTAGATTACTTTTTGACTACTTGTATGTCGCCATTCCAAACAAGTAATCTGCTATCATTTCTCTCTCAGGAAGGGGAAATCTCAAATATCAGAATAGTATATATACACAAGATATCAAAATATTAATTAGCAACACTTTTCCACATTTTGTGCTTTTAACTCTTTTTCATACATTACAAAAATGAAAATCGTTTATACTCTTGTCTTTGCCCTGGTCATTCTTTTTGATTCCATGAGTAAGTATTGTAAAATGAACTGACAAATGTCATTATTATGAACATAGTAGTAGTATTACTTAAGTCAATGTGTTTTTTTTTCTATTAAAACTTGCCGCAGAATATTTTGTTTTGGTATGTTTTTACGGAATTTTAAACTATCAAAGGTTTCACCAAATTTGGACAATCACCATAAAACGTACCCATTGCAGTCTGAGAAAAAACTCTTTTTTTTCTCTTCTATCCCCCTAAAGAAAAGAAAAAACATCGTTTTCTATTTGAATAAAAGAAACAAAAAGAGAAGAAAGGGGATTTGGTTGATTGCCTTCTCATTTCTCTTTCTTTTTTTTTCTTTTTGTGCAAATGAAAAACGAATCTTTTTTCTTTTTTAGGGAAAAGGAGAGTAGGAAAAGATTTTTTCTCTCAGATTGCAATGGGAACATTTTGTGGTTTGTCCAAATTTGGCTGTTGGATTCTTGATTTTCAGAATTTCCTCTAAAAGTAATGATATTGCAACATTGAGAAATAAACAATTTATAAAACAAGAAAAATTGTAGTTTACAAGTTATTTGATGGACTTTCTAATTTAAAAAAATATATAATTTTTAGATGTTGCTAGAGGATATTGAAGAATTATATTTCTTGCGTTAAAAAAAACAGTGTATTAAGGGATAAAAATGATCAATTACTATTCGTTTTTGCAGAATTAAGTTCACAGGGCGACTCATACAGTAGAAAACGTCGGTATCATCACTTAGAGCGTCCGCCCCCGCCCGGTCGTCCACCACCACCAGTCTGGAATTACCGTAATGGGTTGAGTAAGTATGTTTTTCTTTACTAAACTTTTTAGGCTTACGCTACTGAAAGAAGTCACTTTAAGTTCCCTGAAAAAGTTACTTTAAGTTTTTTTTTTATTTTAAAACTATTCTTAACTAATAAGAACCTGTTAAACTACTTGTTAAACAAGAATAGTACCTGTGACCGTCCGAAAGAAAAGGGGCTTAATGCGGAAATAATCAATTTTTATTTTTTTACGCCAATCTATATTTTCTGAGTTGCACTTTCATTTCCAATAATCATAATTTTTTTAAGTTTATTACTTCTCTTCGAATTAAGCTAAAAACATAGGCATAATAAGCGTTCGCGAAGACGAAACGAGAGGCCTGTGGTAAACCATCCCCACTACTCACTGCTACTGGGAATAGCCGAAGCGAACCGATGCGAGCGGAGCTCACGGATACGGCGGCGAAAGGTGAGGTGGTAAGTGGAGGGGGTGCTTTTCGTAGTCGCATCCCCACTACTCAAAGGCGGACTCACGAAACGAACTCTGTTGCGATCGCCTGTCCTGTAAAATTCAGCTTTGACGCATTAGGTCTTTTTCTCGCGGACGGTCACATATGTGAATCATTCTACCCCCCCCCCCCCTGCGTTGGCACATTCTTATTCTTAATTTTTAAAGTCATTTTTTATGAATTAATTAGGTACTGTATTTCTTGTTATAAAATATTATGAAGGAAAATTGTAGATCTTTTTGAGATGACGTTTGTTTTCTGTAACATTTTTTCGTATTTTGCAAAAGTTCGATCGAAAAATGGAAGTTTTCATTTTTAACAATATGTGGATGTCTAGCATCTTTAAAATTTTGTTTGAATTCATATACATGAAACGAACATTATTACTTGTGACACGATTGGAAAAACTTTACTTGCTTCAAAAATGGTCGCAATAATCTCGTCCGTAAATGCAAAATATAAAATTAAATTATTTGGAAGATATAGATATACCATTCAAAAAATTAAGCAAAAATTTAATCTTATGCCTCAGTAACTTGAAAAATGAGCAGAATTATTTATTAGTACGGTTATGAAATTTTTTAAGTAAATATAGGGTAATAAGGCCACTCACGCTTTTGACAAAGGTGAAGAAATAAAAATGAAAATGTATGTGTATTCTGTGTTTTGATGATCACGAGTATAATTTATTACATTATTATAAGCTCAAGCTCAAATTTTTCCTAGACCTTTAAATATCCACATGTCAAGTTTGATACGGTTATGCTAATAAAAGATTAATTATCACTATATGTTGTAACTTTAAGATTTTTGTTTATTACAAAACTATATTTTTGTTGAAATCCATATATGTTCTCCAACTAAAGGTTCAAAATATTTTTTAATAAATTCGCTGGAATTATGTTTGAAAATAGTATTTTCCCTCTGAAGATTCGCTCTATGCTATGACACATTTTTCCGTTTACATACAGATGATATTACAATTAGTTAGGTAGTATTAATTATTACCTTACTAAGTAAAAAGTGGACAAAACGTGAACAATTTCAGAAAAAATCTCAATTTTATAAATCGGCTCTGAAAGTCAATTGTTATAAGCAATTATTAATAAAGAATTATAATCTGAGACAAAAGTTGTTAATTAAGATAATAATAATTCGGGCCACTCTTAAGAATAAATTAGTTTTGTATAGAAAATAACTGGTGAATGATGAGGTTTTTTCAATAATTCTTGCCACAGAAAACATGTTAACGCCTTTCTAAAGAACTTGGCTGCTGCAAATTTTTTCTTGTTAAAAATTCGTTCGGCTCTCCATTCAAGCTCCAAAATATAAAACAAAATTTATGCAATATCTTGGGTTCATAACTTTTTTTTAAACAGAAATTTTTACTACTTACTGACTTTATCATTCGTAGAACATCATACAAAATAATTTCTGTAAATTTTGTAGAATGATTACAAGAATGGTTAGGTAACAGCGAATCGAAGTCAAAACAGAAAAATATTGTTCCCTAAAAACGAGGATTTTAAGTTTACTTCGAAATAATAAAAAGCTTAAACTTTTTCATCAATGAAAGAGGACGTGCAATTAAAACTAATAATAATTATTATTATAATTGTAAATAATAGCTCTTAATTAAAACGGAATAAATTTTGTTTAAATGTTTTACACAACGAACGCAAAATGTTTTTGCAAATATAGATCAACTAATTTTGTATTAAATGCGCTAAGATATATTTACTATAAAATTTGTAATAGCTACAAATGAACCTTTTTTCGTTGATTTTATCAATCGAATTATAAAATTATGCATTTTTTAAATTAGGAATGTCAATAATGTCAATAAATCCAATCCAATAAATAGTTTAGAAAATTTTCAAAAAATCCAAAGTAAGATTTTAGAATATTTGATCAAATTTGTAGCTTCAAAAAAATTGAATACAAGAATTTAAAAAAATGCATGGCCACAAACCCTGGTACAAAATATGTTTACAAGTATATAGGTATTTTTCTTTTTATGATATCGAAAATCTAACGCAAATTTTTTTTTTTGAATTTCGGAAACAGAATTATGTAATAAAGTATACTTTACAATAGACCGCTGTTTTAAAAAAGCAATTTTACTACCTACTCAATAAAAAGAGAATTAGCGTTCATAGGTATTTTCTACTATAAAATGTTTTTTTCATTGTTAGATAATTGAGAAATTATAAATTTTTGAAAGCAAAACATCTAAATTTAATAGCATGTCTAAATTTTAATAACAGAGCTTTTTAGTTTAAGAATAAAAAGACTGAAACTCTGATACTGGACGTTGAACATTTGTAAAATAAATCCTAAATGAGAAATTACAATTAAATTAATCACACTTCTAATTTTTAAAATTTAACAAAAAGCAGCATTTAGGTTAAATTAGTTTTTGACTTTCATTTTTAAAGGTCAAGAAATTCTTATTATCAATGAAAAGGGCATGGAAAACCGCACTCAATTTGTACTCGACAAAAGCTTTTTGTTTCGTCATTAAAAAAATAAAAATCACCAAATACGAAGATATCCACTACAAAATTTTATATAATAATTGAAAGATTGTTATCATAAAATATAGACGAAAATAATTTTTAAAGAGATGTTCCGTTGACCTGTCTATTACCAAAAAACAATAATTTTGAAATGTCTTTAGATGTCCAAAACACAAATAATTTTTTATCAATTTGTTGCTACAAATAAAAAGTTAATTTAAATATGAAGTCATTTTCCGACTAGTTTGCAATCGTTACGCCACAAAGAGTCTAGGGGGGTAAGCATGCAAAAGTTGCCCCTGCACGTATCCAGTTCATATTACCACTATAGATGGACATTGATGTGACATAAAATTCCTACAAAGGATAACTTAAAAATTTCAACATATATTTTACATATATTTTCGTAAGGGTACTTCTTGGCTTAAAAAAGCAAACTCTGGCGCAGGGTGCCGTGCGTGTATTGCGTATAGCGCATGACATGACCTCGAGTAAAAAAATGTTTAACAAATGTTTAATATTGCGATTCTAATCCGCCTTGTGTGATACTATTATTCTGATTCCGTTATTCACTTGTTTCGAGCTGATTGTCAAATATTTTCCCATCATCGTACTGCCTGTTAGTTCAATAACTTTCTGATTCCGCGATTCACTTGCTTTGCACAGATCTTCAAATATTCTCATGCGATCTTGCTGCCTGCCACGATACTAACTTTCTGAATTCGTTATTTACTTGTTTTGAACAAAACTTGATTATCATCAGTCAGCAGTAATAATTGTACTACATACTTGTGCTTTAAAACACCTCATTCTTTAATTAAAAAATGTTTCGCCTAAAAATAAAGCTTAAATGTGATAGCTGCGACGCTTTCTTGATTAAAAAGAAAGGCAAAAAAGATAATAAAAAATTCAACTGAAGCCAATGATTTTTCTCTTTCATTAAACCGCATAATAGTTGTTAATGACATTTTATGCCACAATTGTCGACTCTCTATTTA